>JARQOD010005509.1:0-47592 GCA_033576555.1 Oophaga sylvatica
TTTTTTCTCCAAAGGGGGTCCCACTCCAAGCCGCGAAGAATTGATTTTGAAATTTGACCAGGGCTGTTTTCTTTTTTGGGAAGTTCTGGGTGAGCGGTGTATTTGGGGAAGGGGTTCTAAAATATTTTTTATAACACCAATTAGAAAAAAAAAAAAGGGAAATTTGGGCAGCGATATTTTTGGGAGTCTAAAGTTCGGGGGTTAATGGCTTGAAATTTTCAAATGTGGGGGGGTGGGAGTCCGGGGGGGGGTCGGGATTTGGGGGAAAAGGAGAAAATTTGGCAGAAGGGGAGCGGGGGTTTTTTAGGGGGAGTTTAAAACAGAGGCGGACAAACCTTAAGGTGTTACCATCCTTGTGTTCTCAATTAAACGTGGAGGCCTAGAAGTGGTTAGGATAGAATGAATCCCTTTTGGGGAAATGGCTGTTAATTGGGTTTTTGAACCCAAAGGGGATAGGGTTTGGGCAGTTTGAGGACATAAGTGCGGCAGCCAGACTGAAAGGTAAGGGGAAAGGGGGGGGCGAGCGGGGGGCCGATAATGACCGTACTTGGGGAGGGGGGAGAATACCTGGGGTGTGGCCCAAAAAAGGGGGAATGAGATGGGAATTGGGGGGAGCCGGAAAGTGCATTGTAGGGACTACCCCAATCCCCACCAGTTTTGGGTCCCCGGGGGAAAGAGAGAAATGTAACCCCAAAGAAAAGAGCAGGGGGCCTTGTCAGAACCAAAACCAATTTCGTGAGGGCCAAAAAAAGAAATTGTTCAAAAAGTATTGGCAAAAAAGGTGTTTTTATGCGCCCCTGGATTCCAGGGCACAATTAAAGAAGGGGAGGGGGCAAGTAATTTAAAAATTATTTTGGGTTTTGAATTTAGAGGGGGATTGAGGGTTGGGGGATGGTGGCCGGGGTTGGGGGGGTGCCCCAAAAAATTGGGAAGATAAAGAGCAATAGTTGTTGGATTTAAAAAAGGTTTTTTTGTATGTTTTTGGGCAAAAAAGGGGAGGTTTCCGGAAGGGAGGGGGAGGGGGTGTCATGGAGAGGGGGGTTGGAGGGGTGATTTTTATGGTCTGATGGGGGGGGGGTGTGGATGGGAAGGGGGCCAAGGTTTTAGGGAAGTAATAATAAAAAGAAAGCAAAAATTTTTTGGGGGTTCCCGATTCCGCCATTAATGCCAGGGGAACTGCCTTTACACAATGCTTATCTTCTGTGATGCTTTTCTTTTTGGGGGTTGACTTATCCCCAAAAACTGCGGCCCCCCTTAGAATACCTAAATTATACCCACCTAAGGGGTTTGGAAGGGGATTTGGGGTGGTTTGGGGTAATTTGGCAGCTGGGGGCCCCACACCAGGGGGTGGTTAAAAATAAGGGGCCCAGACCCCAAATTCTTATCTTTCCCTTCCACCTATAAGATTAAGGGCCCAAGACAGGATTAACATAAGTATTAAAAAGTGCAAAATGAATTATACAAAAATTCCGGGACTTTAAAAAATGTTGCAAGTGGTTAAACGGGTTGGCCCGCAATTTAAAATATGGATTAAAAAATAGGGTATAAGCAACAAAACCGATACAAGATGGGGTTTTATCATTACTGTTTGTTCCAAGAATCAGTTCATCCCTTGTATAATTTTCCCTACAAATACATAGGGGTTGTATCATTACTGTTTGTTCCATGAATGCAGTTTTTTACCATTAGATTTTAAAAAATTCTTAAAATTGTCATGCTGCATTTTGGGGGAAAAATGCAAAATCCATAAATGCAGCGGAATGCACGGGGCCTGTAATATGCTCGAGCCCCAGCAGCACTGCAGCGTGGCTACCACTGGGTGGCAGCGGAATATCTACAAGCCGGGTCGATACCAGTGTAGCCCCAGTACAAAGGGAAATATTAAACACAGAGTCGAGGAGCACCAAAAAGGTAGGAGCAGAAATACCAAGGCAAGGCAGGTCAAAGTCAGGTACCGGGAGTCCAAACACGAAGGGAAACACTGAGTGGGGACGGGAAGAGGGGAATGAACAGGACCGGGCCAGCCCGAAACCAGCAGGACAAATCAGGGTAAAAAAAGTCAGCATCACGCCGTAGGAGAAAATATAATGACACTGCCCAGGAGCAATGTAGAGAGTACGACCAAATAAAGCTATGCAAAAATAAATTTTTTTTTTTTAAAATTGGTTTTTATTGTGTAAAAGCGCCAAAAAAATAAAAAAAGATATAAATGAGGTATTGCTGAATTTTATGACCTGAAGAAAAAAGCTGCCTTACCAATTTTACCACGCGGAACGGTTATAAAAAAAAAAAAAGCAATTCCTTAATTGCTGGCTTTTTTCATTCTGTCCCCCAAAAAAAAATTGGAATAGAAAGCGTCAAAAAATGTCAGTGCCCAAAAATGTTACCATAAAAACATCAGCTCGTTCCACAAAAAAAAAAAAAACCCTCACATGACTCTGTTGGCCAAAATAGAAACTTTAACTCCAGTTTTCTGGTGCCCGGGGGGAAAACAATTTTTCGCATAAAAAGCGTCTTTTAGTGGTGTGACAGCAACCACAAAAAACCCAAAATAAATCTGGTGTACTGTAATGCAAGACCAAAAGAATAAATTGCCTAATACTTATACCGCACGGGGAACGGCGTAAAAAATAAAAAAAACCCCAATTTTCACATGCTGTTGATTTTTTCCTTCCGCCCCTAAAATCGCTTAAGGCTCGGCACACATTTATCCTGGTTCTGCGTTGAGCGTTTTACCCAGGCTTTCGGATTCAACAGAACCCCCTGTGGAAAGATTCCATATAATAAGGCAATGGAGGCACTTTTGGGCGCCATAGGACCGTATCCGGCAGTGTCCATCTTTTTAGGATTGCATAAAAGTGCCGTCGGCCACAGTTTTGTGCCTTCTGAAAAAAAGGAAACTGCGGAACAGAGGCCAACGGATTCCATGTAATTCTGCGGCCCCCTTTTAGTAATGGATCCATCGGGGGTTTCATCTGAATCAGTCACTTAGAGATTAAGATGGAAACCGCAGATATGTACTCAGCGTAGCGCGACGGAATAACTGTCCTAAACATTATGTAAAATGTCCCCAATAAAAGCTTCCACTCAATCCACAAAAAAAAGCAAGTCCCCACTCAGATCTGTCATCTGTTAATGAAATATGGGGGCTTCCACGTTACTGGTAGCACAAAGGGTCTGGAAAAGCAAAATGACTCTTCACTCGCCAAAAGAAATTCAGCAAATTCTCCGCTTCCAAATCCGAATGCCCCCCCCCTTTTCGACCCCAGGTGTGCCTAAACAACATTTAGCGCCCACATGTTTGGCATTTCTGTAGTGATGAGAACCCGCCTAATTTACAGGTGCTTTGTCTCCAGAAGCATGAGTTGGGCATAACGTACTGGTTACTACAACAGCAGATTGCAATTTTCACTCAGCAACAATCGTCACTAAATCTGTAGATAAATTCTCAAAGGGTTATAATTTCCAAAATAGGGTCACTTGAGGGGGGATTCTGCTTTTCTAGCTGTCATGTATAGTGTACAGTTCCTATAGCGTCTTGTGCTTGGGTGCGAGGAAAACACATGAGACATAGGTTGATATGAATGACTTGTATTACTTCATACAGCATGCAGAAAAGGTCACCAGTTTGCAGGAACAGAGGCAGGAAACACAGCAGGCCAGAGTAACTTCAAGCTCTACAATAACTCTCCAAAACAGGTTCAGGATCTCTTCTCTGTACCGTAATTCCTCTGCAAACATGGATTCACCAGACAGCAGGTTTCCAAAGTCCAAAAGTGTTCCAAAGTTCCTCATAGGAAATAGCTGGAGTCCAAAATCCTAGGTTTCCAGGAGTCAGGTCACAGGCTGACTGAGGTTGATTCAGGGCCATGATTGTTCAGTGAGGCTGCTTAAGAAGCAAGAGGGAGAGAATCAGGGGGGGAACATGAAAACTGGAAACTCCATATTAATGAGGGCAAGAGCTGCAGAAAGACAGAAAGCAAAATGGCCGAGAAAACTGAGTTTCAGGAACATGTCAAAAGAGACAAAGAACCTTACACTAGCACTTGGGGCTCTTTATATGGAATCCACAAAACTAGTCTAGGAAAATCTGCGTTCCACGAGGTAAATAGAGCTCTGTCCCTCCCGAGTCACTCCATATGGCAAAGTAGTAGAGTACAGCCACCTATAGGGTATTTCTACATTCAGCATAAATTGGGGACAAATTCTGGTGCCATTTTCCCCCCATTTCCCTGTGAAAATGTAAAACTTGGGCTAACACAAATCTTGGTGGTAAAAATGTAAATTGTTTTTTCTTCACTTTCCAATGGTATAAAAGTTTGTAACAAACCTTGGTGTCAATGTAATAAACTGCACCCTAGATGAATTCATTGAGAGGTTACGTTTGTAAAAGGTGTCACTTATGGGGGGTTCTACTGTTCTGGCACCTCAGGGGTTCTGTGTTGTGAAATAGGCTGGAAATGAGTTCTGAGCAGAGCTCCCTCTGGGGGTTACAAACGGTACTGGACTGTCCAGTGAAGATTGTGAGGATTGGGAATCAGGTGTTACTGACTGGTCTTATATAAGGGGTCCCTTCCCATCAGGGTTGCGGTGATCAATTGTTCTGGTCTCAATCCTTGATTCTGTTTCCTTGGTAGCCTGCGGGTCGTGTCTGAATCTCCTGCTAACAGATAAGACATTTTCTTCTTTTTGTTTTTGTGCTTGATTTTTGCATTTTGTCCTGCACTTCTGTGGGGGCCTTCAGGGTCCCTCGGGGGGCTTTTGCCCTCTCAGTTCAGTTCAGCCACTGATGTTTTGTACATTTGCTTTTTCCAGTTTTTTCAGTGGCTGCTGTTTTGTTTTTGGTTACACCGAGAACTAATTTAGGTGGTAGAGGTCGTGTGATCTCAGGTGTTTTTGAAATTAGTAAGGTTGGTGCTTTTCAGGGTTTTTTGAGATTGCAGTAAGTGCCCTTCCTATCCTTTTCTATTTAGTAAGTTTGGGCCCCAACGTTTGCTCATACTATTTCTGTCTGTGTCAGTATTTCTTCTTGTCTAACCGCCATTACATGTTTGGGGGCTTTCTATGTTCTTTGGGGATCTGCTCCGGGGAAGATAGCTTTCCTCTTTCTATCTTTAGGTGTAGTTAGTTTCTCAGGCTGTGACGAGGCGTCTAGGACCAACGTAGGAACGCTCCACGGCTGCCTCTAGTTGTGGTGGTTAGTCGGGTACTGCAATCTCATAGTTTTCCAACTGCTCTGGTGTATTTCCTTTTTTGCCTGCTCTCCTCAGCTACCAAATCATAACAGTATCACCGGCTAAACTAAAAATTATATGGTACTCACAGAAGGGAAAAATATTGTGGAAAGAAAAAAGTTGTCAGAGTTGTCAGAGATTTTTTTTTTTTTTTTTTTCTTTCTGTTTGCTGCATTTTTTTTTCCCTCTGTATCTCTGGGTGCTGAGGAGGATTTTTTTTTTCTTCTCAATGGAGTTTGCACAGTTGTCTGGCCGTGTGGATCAGCTTGCCACTGAGGTTCGGAGTATTGCTACCTATCTTGCTGGGTTGCCTGTTGTGGAACCTAGGATTCCCATGCCAGATTTGTTTTTAGGGGATCGAGCTAAGTTTCTGAATTTCAAAAATAACTGTAAATTGTTTTTTGCCTTAAAATCTAAGTCCTCAGGAACGCAGCGCAGCAGGTTCAAATTGTCATCTCTCTCCTGCGCGGCGACCCTCAGGATTGGGCTTTTTCCCTGACACCTGGGGATCCTGTTTTGAGTGATGTTGATGCATTTTTTCAGGCTTTGGGGTTATTGTACGAGGAGCCTAATGTCACTGATCAAGCTGAAAAAACTTTGTTGGCATTAAGTCAGGGGCTTGAGGACGCTGAGTTATACTGTCAGAGATTCCGTAGGTGGGCAGTCCTGACCAAATGGAATGACGACGCTTTGGCAGCGATTTTTTCGGAAGGGTCTGTCAGATAATGTAAAGGATGTTATGGTGGGATTCCCTGTTCCCTCTGGTCTCAATGATTCTATGTCATTAGCGATTCAAATTGACAGACGTTTGCGTGAGCGGAAAGGTATGCGTGGAATAATGTGCCTTGTGAACTGCTTCTGAATCCATGCAGTGTGATAGAGTGGTTTCTGGGGCACAGCGTCATGAATTTCGAAAGCGCAATGGGTTATGTTCTACTTGGTGATGCCTCTCATGCTATTTCAGTCTGCCCTAAACGGGGAAGACGTTTTGCACGCTCAGTTGTCTTGGGTAGTGTTCAGACTAAGTTTTTATTAACTGTCACGCTGATATGCTCTGTCCTCATTTTCTGCTCAGGCTTTCGTTGATTCTGGAGCAGCTATTAACCTGATGGATTTTGATTTTGCTAAACGTTGTGGGTTTCCCTTGATACCCCTACGGAAGTCTATTCCCCTACTGGGGATCGATTCTACCCCTTGGCTGAGAATAAACCTCATTTCTCTACTCAAGTGATAATGAGGGTAGAACCTGATCATCAGGAGAGTTGCAAATTTTTGGTTCTGTATAATCTGCATGACATTATCGTACTGGGTTTCCCTTGGTTACAGTCTCATAATCCTGTTTTGGATTGGAAATCTGTGTCTGTTACAGTTGGGCTGCCAATGTGTTAATACCAACACTCCTGTTTTTTCTGCCTCCCCCCAGGCTCAGGATGTTCCTGACTTTTTGATTGATTTTTCTGATGTGTTTAGCGAAAGTAAATCTGCATCCTTACCTCCCCATAGGAGCTATGACTGCGCTATTGAATTAGTGCCTGGTAGTAAATTCCTAAAGGTCGCCTTTTTAACTTGTCTGTACCTGAACATGACGCTATGCGGTCTTATATCAAGGAGTCATTGGAGAAGGGTCATATCAGACCATCCTCTTCACCCTTAGGTGCCGGTTTTTTTCTTTGTGGCCAAAAAGGAGGTTCATTAAGGCCGTGTATTGATTATCGTCTCTTGAACAATATTTACTGTGAAATATCAATATCCTTTACCCTTGATCTCTGATCTGTTTTCCAGGGTGAAAAACGCTACTTGGTTTACCAAGCTTGACCTCAGGGGGGCATATAACCTTATTCGCATTAAGCACGGGGATGAATGGAAGACGGCATTTAATACCCCATGAAGGGCATTTTGAGTACCTTGTGATGCCCTTTGGGCTCACTAATGCTCCTTCTGTCTTCCAGTCCTTCATGAATGACATTTTCAGGGATTTTGTGGATAAATTTCTGATTGTTTATTTGGATGATATCTTGATTTTTTCCAATGACTGGACTCTCATGTAAAACATGTTCGGACTGTGTTCCAGATTTTGAGAGAGAATGCTCTGTACGTGAAGGGATCAAAGTGTCTTTTTGGCGTTCAGAGGATCTCATTTCTGGGATTCATTTTGTCCCATCTGTTATTGAAATGGACCCAGTCAAAGTTCAGGCCATCTGTGATTGGGTCCAACCTACTTCATTAAAGGCTCTTCAAAGATTCTTGGGTTTTGCCAATTTTTATCGTAAATTTATTGGTAATTTCTCTGTTATTGTTAAACCATTAACTGATTTGACCAAGAAGGGTTCTGATGTGGTGAATTGGCCTCCTGAGGCAGTCTCTGCATTTCAGGAACTTAAGCAGAGAGCAGCCTGATGTTTCTCTGCCATTTCAGTGGAGGTTGATGCCTCTGAAATTGGGGCAGGTGCCGTTTTGTCCCAAAGAGATCCAGAGACCTCTGAAAGTAACCCTTGTGCCTTTTTCTCTCGAAAATTTTCTCCCACTGAACGTAATTATGACGTGGGTAATCGGGAGTTATTAGCCATGAAGTGGGCTTTTGAAGAGTGGAGACATTGGCTGGAGGAGCCAAACATCAGTGGTGGTCCTTACGGACCATAAGAATCTAGTTTATCTGGAATCTGCCAAGCGACTTAATCCTAGACAGGCTAGGTGGGCCTTGTTTTTCACACGTTTTAATTTTGTAGTTTCATTTCTTCCTGGCACTAAAAATGTTAAGGCGGATGCCCTCTCGAGGAGTTTCCTGGCGGACTTTCCTGAGTTATCTGATCCTTCTGTTATTTTGAAAGAGGTGTAGTTGTTTCCGCCATCTCGCCCAATTTGAGACTGGCTCTGGAGGGGTGTCAGGAGGATAAGCCCGAGCGCTGCCCTGTTGGGAAATTGTTTGTCCCGGACCAGTGGAAAAAGAGTGTAATGTCTGAGATTCATTGTTCCGCGTTGGCCGGTCATCCCGGAATTTTTGGTACCAGAGACTTGGTTAGTCGGTCCTTTTGGTGGTCTACCTTGTCTCGTGATGTCAGGGAGTTTGTGCAGTCCTGCGGGACTTGCTCTTGCTCCAAGCCTTGCTCTCGTTCTAGTGGTTTGTTGATGCCATTACCTGTGCCCAAGAGACCATGGACCCATATCTCTATGGATTTCATTTCCGACCTCCCTGTTTCTCAGAGAATGACCGTCATCTGGGTGATTTGCGATAGGTTTTCCAAGATGATACATCTTGTGCCATTACCTAAGTTGCCTTCCTCCTCTGAATTGGTGCCTTTGTTCCTTCAGCACGTGGTTCGTTTACACGGCATTCCTGAGAACATTGTGTCTGACAGAGGAGTCCAGTTTGTTTCCAGATTTTGGAGGACCTTTTGTTCTAAAATTGGTGTTCAATTGTCTTTCTCCTCGGCGTTTCATCCTCAGACCAATGGTCAAACTGAGAGAACAAACCAGACATTGGAGACTTATCTAAGATGCTTTGTGTCTGCTGATCAGGATGACTGGGTCTCTTTTTTGCCTTTGGCTGAGTTTGCTCTTAATAATAGGGCTAGCTCTGCCACTTTGATGTCTCCATTTTTCTGTAATTCTGGGTTTCACCTCGATTTTCTTCAGGACAGACGGAGGCTTCTGTCTGTCCAGGTGTTGACTCTGTTGTGGAGCGTATGCAACAGATTTGGGACCAGGTAGTGGAGAGGTTGTCCCTCTCTCAGGAGAGGGCCCAGCGGTTTACTAACCGGCATAGGACTGATGGTCCTCGGTTTAAAGTGGGGACTTGGTCTGGTTGTCCTCAAGAAATATTCCTATGAGAGTGGCATCTCCTAAATTTAAGCCTAGGTTCATTGGACCTTATAAGATCATGGAGATTATTAATCCTGTTTCTTTTCGTTTGCTTCTTCCAGGGACATTTAAGATCCATAACGTGTTCCACAAGTCCTTGTTGAAGAGGTTTGTTGAGCCAGTGGTTCCTACTACTGTGCCTCCTGACCCTGTTTTGGTTGACGGCAATCTGGAGTATGTGGTTGAGAAAATATTGAATTCTCGTTTTTCTAGACGGAAACTCCAGTATTTGGTTAAATGGAGAGGTTATGGTCAGGAAGACAATTCTTGGGTGTTTGCTTCGGACATCCATGCTAAGAGACTCATCCGTGCGTATCATAGAACTCATCCTGACCGACCTGGTTGCTCAAATGAGGGTTCGGTGACCCCTCCTCAAGGGGGGGGTACTGTTGTGAATAGGCTGGAAATGAGTTCTGAGCAGAAGCTCCCTCTGGTGGTTACAAACGGTACTGGACTGTCCAGTGAAGATTGTGAGGATTGGGAATCAGGTGTTACTGACTGGTCTTATATAAGGGAGTCGCCTTCCCATCAGGGTTGCCGGTGATCAATTGTTCTGGTCTCAATCCTTGATTCCTGTTTCCTTGGTAGCCTGCTGTGTCGTGTCTGAATCTCCTGCTAACAGATAAGACATTTTCTTCTTCTGTTTTTGTGCTTGATTTTTGCATTTTGTCCTGCACTTCTGTGGGGCCTTCAGGGTCCCCTCGGGGGCTTTTGCCCTCTCAGTTCAGTTCAGCCACTGATGTTTGTACATTTGCTTTTTCCAGTTTTTTCAGTGGCTGCTGTTTTGTTTTTGGTTACACCAGAGAACTAATTTAGGTCGTGTGATCTCAGGTGTTTTTGAAATTAGTAGAGTTGGTGCTTTTCAGGGTTTTTTGAGATTGCAGTAAGTGCCCTTCCTATCCTTTTCTATTTAGTAAGTTTGGGCCCCAACGTTTGCTCATACTATTTTCTGTCTGTGTCAGTATTTCTTCTTGTCTAACCGCCATTACATGTTTGGGGGCTTTCTATGTTCTTTGGGGATCTGCTCCGGGGCAGATAGCTTTCCTCTTTCTATCTTTAGGTGTAGTTAGTTTCTCAGGCTGTGACGAGGCGTCTAGGACCAACGTAGGAACGCTCCACGGCTGCCTCTAGTTGTGGTGGTTAGTCAGGGTACTGCAATCTCATAGTTTCCAACTGCTCTGGTGTATTTCCTTTTTTGCCTGCTCTCCTCAGCTACCAAATCATAACAGTTCTGTCAATGTAACATGGCACCTCAAACAAGTGCAATAAAACCTGCACTGTAATATGGCGCTACTTCTGAGCTTTGCACTGTGCCTCAAAAGTAGTTTTCGACCACATATGGGGTATAGGTGAACTCAGGAAAAATTGCACAACAAACTTTGGGGTCCATTTTCTCCTTTTGCCATTGTGAAAATACAAAATTTGTAGCTAAAAAGATTTTTGCGGAAAAATGTGATTTTTTTTATTTTCACTACTTAACGTTATAAACTTCTGTGAAGCACCTGGGGGTTCAAGGGTCTAGTTTCCAAAATTGTGTCACTTGTGGGGTTATTCCACTGTTTAGGCATATCAGGGGCTCTTCAAACCGGACATGGCGTCCGCTAATTATGCCATCAAATTTTGCATTCAAAAAGTCAAATGGCGCTCCTTCCCTTCCAAGCCCTGCCGTGCTCCCAGACAGTAGTTTTCTACCACATATGAGGTGTAGTGAAATATGTATATGTATTGTAGTGAAATATGTATATGTATGCATATACAGTACAGACAAGTTTGGACACACCTTCTCATTCAAAGATTTTCTGTATTTTCATGACTATGAAAATTGTACATTCACACTGAAGGCATCAAACCTATGAATTAACACATGTGGAATTATATACTTAACAAAAAAGTGTGAAACAACTGAAAATATGTTCTTATATTCTAGGTTCTTCAAAGTAGCTACCTTTTGCTTTGATTACTGCTTTGCACACTCTTGGCATTTTCTTGATGAGCTTCAAGAGGTAGTCTATTACTGCCCAGTCTCTGACTAAGGCCTTATGTCTGGATGTAAACAATACTTACATATAAATCTGGACAATTTATCTTATAGATCTCCAGGTATATTATTTATATAGATCTATAATATATAATGTACAAGGAGACCTATAGTATAAAATGTCCAGAATTATCTGTAATATATGATGTACAATCTATTATATATAATGTCCAGGGTGATCTATAATATATAATGCTCAGGTAGTAGATTTATAATAATTTATAATAATGTACAGTCCAAGCAAATCTATACTATATAATGTCCAGAGGCAGAGATATATTTAGGGTACGTTTCCACGTTCAGGAAACGCTGCGGGTTGGACGCTGAGAACAGCCGCAGGGTCCAATCCGCAGCGTCTAAATGTTACAGCATAGTGGAGGGGATTTTATGAAATCCCATATCCACTATGCGTACAATTTCAAAGATGCTGGTGGCAGACCTGCGTATATGCACATGCGGCGCGTCTTTCTAGACCGCAGCATGTCTATTTATCTCACGGAGACGCTCTGTGTACACAAGAAAAATAACACCGTCCTATGTATAGGATGCGGTGATTCCACACGGTTCAATGACACATGTGGAATCACCGCACGTACAAAAGCCGGCAAAGCTGTGGACGGAGCTGTGTCCTCTTTGCAGTGTTTCCTTAGGGTATGTGCACACGTTGCAGATTTGTCTGCAGAAGTTTCCGTACATAATCCACATCTCTTGGCAGAAAACGCAGCTGCGTATTTGATGCGTTTTTTACATGCGGATTTGTATGCCTTTTTGTAAGCTAAATAAAGATGTTATTTAACAAAAAAAAAGATTTGTGATGTCATTTCTGTCCAACCTCCTCTTTTACATTAGTCCGGCGCTCATTCCCCCCAGTGCTGATTCCCCCTGCGCTCATTCCCCCCAGCGCTCATTCTCCCCCCTGCACTCATTCCTCCCCAGCGCTCATTCCTCCCCCAGCGCTCATTTTCCCCAGCACTCATTCCCCCAGCACTCATTCCCCACCTCTGCTCATTCCTCCCAGCGCTCATTCTCCCCCCTGCGCTCATTCTCACCTGCGCTCATTCTCCCCAGCACTCATTCTCCCCCCTGCACTCATTCCTCCCCAGCGCTCATTCTCACCCCGCGCTTTCTTCTCCCTGCGCTCATTCTCCCCCTGCGCTCATTTTCCCTAGCGCTCATTCTCCCCAGCGCTCATTACTCCCCCAGTGCTCATTACTCCCCCTGCGCTCATTCTCCCCCTGCGCTCATTCTCCCCTGCGCTCATTCTACCCCAGTGCCCATTACTCCCCCAGTGCTCATTTCCACAGCACTCATTTTCCCCACTGCGCTCATTCTCCCCCAGTGCTCGTTACTCCCCCTGCGCTCTTCTCCCCCCTGCGCTCATTCTCCTCCTGCGCTCATTAATCCCCAGCACTCATTCCCCCCCAGCCCACAGCGCTCATTCCTCCCCCCGGCCAACAGCGCTCATTCCTCCCCCCGGCCCACAGCGCTCATTCCTCCCCCGGCCCACAGCACTCATTCCTCCCCCCAGCCCACAGCGCTCATTCCTCCCCCCACCCACAGCGCTCATTTCTCCCCCCCCGGCCCATAGCGTTCATTCCTCTCCCTGGCCCACAGCGCTCATTCCTCCCCCCGGCCCACAGCGCTCATTCCTCCCCCTGGCCCACAGCGCTCATTCCTCCCCCCTGTCCACAGTGCTCATTCCTCCCCCAGGCCACAGCGCTCATTCCTTCCCCCCTGGCCCACAGCGCTCATTCCTCCCCCGGCCCACAGCGCTCATTCCTCCCCCTGGTCCATAGTGCTCATTCCCCCCGGCCCACAGCGCTCATTCCTACCCCCCAGCCCACAGCGCTCATTCCTCCGCCTTGGCCCACAGCGCTCATTCCTCCCCCCCGGCCCACAGCGCTCATTCCTCCATCATATACTCACCTCCTGGCTTCTGCCGCAGCTCGATGGTCCAGCGCCGACATCTTCCTGTATGAGCCCGCGGTCACACGTCAGGTGGTACCGCTCATTAAACTCATGAATATGGATGCCACGCCTATGAGAGTGGAGTGGCATCCATGTTCATGACCTTAATGAGCGGTACTAAGTGTGACTGTGCGCTCAGTACAGGAAGAAGATATCGGCGCTGGACCATCGGAGCTGCAGCAGGAGAGGGAAGCAAGGGGAGGGCCAAACCCCCGGACCAATAAAAAAAAAAAAAGTTTCTTGCTCAGTGCCGCCCCCTGCAGAGTCCTGCCCTAGGCACGTGCCCATGAGTACCTAGTGGCAAATACGGCCCTGTACATTGCCCAAAGCAAATGAGCTTGAAAAACGTCTTCCCCACTTTGGGCAGACGGAAAAAGTATGAGAAGCGTCCCCACAATAGAAGCACAATTTATTACACTTTTGAAATTCTCGATGTTGAGCCCCAGAAACAACCCCATCACACTGCATGGGCTCAGAGGTTTGTTCGCAAGGTATCACCACCTCTTGCATGTTTCTACGTTCACGTAAATGTCTGTCAATTTGAATGGCCAATGACAGAGTCATTGAGATCAGAGGGGACAGGAAATCCCACCATAACATCCTTTACGGTCTCTGCCAGACCTTTCTGAAAAAGAGCCGCTAGGGCATCATCGTTCCATTTAGTAGGACTGCCCACTTTCAGAATTTCTGACAATATAACTCTGCAGCTTCCTGACCCTGGTTCAATGCCAACAAGGTTTTCTCAGCTTGATCAATAATATTAGGTTCGTCATACAACAACCCCAGAGCCTGAAAAAACAGATCAACATTAGCCAAAACAGGATCCCCAGGTTTCAGTGAAAAGGCCAAGTCCTGAGGGTCGCCGCGCAACAGGGAGATGTGTTTTGATTTGGTAGCTGAGGAGTGCAGGTAAAAAGGCAATACACCAGAGCAGTTGGAATCTATGAGATTGCAGTACCCTGACTAACCACCACAACTAGAGGCAGCCGTGGAGCGTTCCTACGTTGGTCCTAGACGCCTCGTCACAGCCTGAGAAACTAATTACACCTAAAGATAGAAATAGGAAAGCTATCTGCCCCGGAGCAGAACCCCAAAGATAATAGAAAGCCCCCAAACATGTAATGGCGGTTAGACAAGAAGAAATACCGACACAGAAAGAAAATAGTATGAGCAAACGCTGGGGCCCAAACTAACTAAATAGAAAAGGATAGGAAGGGTACTTACTGCAATCCCAAGAAACCCTGAAAAGCACCAACTCTACTAATTTCAAAAACACCTGAGATCACACGACCTCTACCACCTAAATTAGTTCTCTGGTGTAAGAAAATCAAAACAGCAGCCACTAAAAAAACTGTTACAAAGCAAAAGTACAAACATCAGTGGCTGAACTAAACTGAGAGGGCAGAAGCCCCCGGAGGGGACCCTGAAGGCCCCCACAGAAGTGCAGGACAAAATGCAAAAATATAGCACAAAAACAAAAAGAAGAAAATGTCTTATCTGATAGCAGGAGATGCAGACACGACACAGCAGGCTACAAGGGAAACAGGATTCAAGGATTGAGACCAGAACAATTGATCACCGGCAACCCTGATGGGAAGGTGACTCCCTTATATAAGACCAGTCAGTAACACCTGATTCCCAATCCTCACAATCTTCACTGGACAGACCAGCACCGCTTGTAACCACCAGAGGAAGCCTCTGCTCAGAACTCATCTCAAACCCATTCACAACAGAGATGACAATTTGAACCTGCAGCGCTGCGTTCCCGAGGACTTAGGTTTCAAGGCAAAAACAATTTACAATTATTCTTAAAGTTAAAAAATTTAGACCTATCCCCAGAAAATAAATCAGGAAGAGGGATCCTAGGTTCCACAGCAGAAAACTGAGTGAGAAAGACAGAAATTCCTCGAATTTCCGCAGCGAGCCGCTCAACACGACCAGACAACTGCACAATCTTCATTAAGAAAAAAAAATCCTCCTCCGGCCCCCAGAGAAAAAGAGGAAACAATATATAAAAAATTTTGACAAACTTTTTTTTTTTTTTACTATTCTTTCCTTCTTTTGAGTACCCTAGGATTACGGTTGGCCGGTGATTCTGTTATGATTTGGTAGCCGAGGAAGATAGTAGCAAAAATAGCCAAGGCAACCAGACACCCAGAGAGGTTGGTAACTAGCGGATTGCAGACCCCTAAACTGACCGTACAACTAGAAGTAGCCGTGGGACGTACCTACGATGACCTAGACGCCTCGACACAGTCGGAGAGTTAACTAAGCCTAAAGAAAGAAAGGGGAAAGCTAACTGCCCCAAGTAGCACCCCAAAGGAATAGGTAGTCCCCACAAATATATTGGCAGTGAGACAAGATGAAATACGAACACAGGCAGAAAATAAAACAAGCAAACGCTGGGGCCCAAAACTGTCTAGATAGAATAGGACAGGAAAGAATACTGTCTGCAATCCGGCAAAACCCTAACAAAAATTCCAACACTTCTGATTTCTAAAAAATACTGAGACCACACAATCTCTCCCCCACTAGATCAGAACAAATACCGTGGTAAATGAGAAACTAAGACCAGCGCAGGCCCCAGCCGGGAAATCTGGCTGTCCCCACAGACTAAAGGGCAGAAAACAAAAGGAAAAACAAATGCCAAAGAAACAAGCAGCAAATAACTTATCTGAACGTCGCAGGAAACCGCAGGAAGCAAGCTGACTTCCAAATGGAACCAGGAAGAACAAATCACCGGCGAGGATCATGGGAAGGTTACTTCCTTATACCACCCATCAGTGCTACCTGAATGCCACTCATTGCCCCCAGCTGATGGATTTGTTTTAGCCGAAACAGCTTCATTACTATCAGCAGCCAAGCTACTGGTTGTCTTCTCTGATTCAAAGATGGAACCACACAAAAGTGCTGGTTGGATGGCGACATGCATTCACTTTTTGTGCTGGCTGACTATGTTCTCTGCGTTTCACTTTTTGTGCTGACTGACTATTTCTCAGCGTTCACTTTTTGTGCTGGCTGACTGTGGTCTCTATGTTCACTTTTTGTGCTGGCTGACTGCGTTGACTCTGTTTCAAAGATGGCGTCCGCTGTGTTGCTGTAGAAGGCAGCCAGTACTTAGTAGAGAGGGGCGCCTGCGCCTGTTCTTGGGAAACCCTTTAAGCTTAAGGTTACATAAGTGGAGTTTGTGCCTAGATAGTTCAGCTCCTTATTTGCCGATTACGAGTAGCTGGTTCCTGACATTGCAATTTATTCAGTGCCACTAAATAAATTGTGCAAAAACAGACTTATGTTTATTTCTCTTCATAAACATGAACTAAATCACGTGAAACAAAAAGATAGCCTTTCTTTAGCTTAAACGAATACAGGCAAACAAAGAAACAGTTCCTTCTCTGGGTAGGCAAGCTTATAAACATGGTCCTCTTACCTGCTCACACCTGAGCCAATTTTACCAGCCTTTTAAGGGAGTTGCAAAAGATGGATTGGCGTATGGGAGCGGCAATTCCCACTCAAGCTCTTTGACCGCTCCTAAACCCTAACCCCAAATCCGGTCCAACAAAAAAAAACAACTCTCTGTAACCTGTTGTTACTGAAGCCTTTATTCTGGGATCTACATTACTGAGGCCACCACATCAGTGACACATACCTCCCATCTAAGTCTTTACCATATATATATATATATATACAGTTTTGTGTCCGTAAAAGTCTATCCAAAATAAATTAAACCACTTGTTAAATGCCATGATGAAAAGTAATCAAAATACCATTGTTGGGGGATTTTTGGCCTATAAAATCTCTGCCTGGGGAAACTTCAGCTCCAACTCTCTCAGGGGTGTGGTGCTGTAGTGTTCTGTACACTGCATATTTCTGGCGGCTGTGGACCTAGTGATTGCAAATTTTGAGGGGGTGCCTGGGTCGCACCATCATTGATCGATATTGAGACCTACCCTAGTACTGGACAATCTGTAATATGGCCATTATTCCGACAGGTTACAACTGCATTCACCTTTCAGTCGTGAGATGTATTAGTTCTGTTTTTTTTTAGTTTCTTAAACAAGGATGTATCCATTCACTGACAGAAAACAGAGATATTTAAATGATAAAGAATTTATATGCTAATCTGATCTCCAATCCTTTCATCATTATTATTGCCAAAAATCATAGTTTTATCACAATCATTGGATCACAAAAAAAATCAGCATAAAATTTTCCTAAGATCAATAGCATGGGTGAAGGGGAAAAGGAAAATAGTCAGCTCACCAGTCTTCTGCAGGTTTCTCTGATTGAACACGCACGGAGGAGCCTTGATCAGAGGTGTGGTTCACAATGGAAAATGGAAGAGGAAAAATATCTCCAGCGTGTAATCCAATAAAATCATGTTTTTATTCAAGACATTTTAAAATGTATGTATCAAAAATACAATGAACAAAGGAAAGGAAGGATGGGTTCCCTATAACAACCAACGCGTTTGAACCTCTTGAGGTCTTAGTCATGGTATGAAATGAGATCCCTTGTCCAAACCTTAAATAACTGCACATGAAAGGTGCAGCAATTAAAAATTCTAAGAATAAACAATCAAATCACTTGGACAAGAGAATGACAAAAGTACAAATATACATATAATAGAAAACCTATAACTTATACTGAAATACATTCATTAGAATCATATTATGACAACTTAGGAAAGTGCACTAGAAAAAAAAGGGCCTTTGCAAGTGTGGGTTAATGAACAGCTCCTGAAAAAGGAAAAAAAAAATTTGTTCAATCATATTGCAAAATAAGGTCTTGTTGTTTATTTAAACCAAAGGGCTCTCTTGTATTTAATTAAAAAATCCAAAAGGATTCACGATTGAGGACTCTGCGTCTATAATCACCTCCTCTCGTTGGCTTATTAACCTTTTCAATACCCATAGCCACTATAGTGCTAGTACTGCCTGCATGAACCATTTTGCAATGGTAAGATACCGCTGAAACAGTGGCGTACCGTCAATTGTAGCAGACCACGCAGCTGCTATGGGGCCCGGACAGGTGAGGGGGCCCACGCGGCCGCTGCGGGTTTGGCAGCTGTGCTGACACAGTACTACCAGGGCAGGGGGAGGCGGAGCGCAGCTGTGTGCTTTATACTCACCTCCTCCTAGCGCGGTCTCTGCCCTGCTCTTCTCCCACGGTCTCCCGGCTCCTGTGTTCAGCAGTCAGTGGTACCATTTATTAAAGTCATGAATATGCACATATTCATGACTTTAATGAGTGGTACCACGTGACCGCTGAACACAGGCGCCGGAGACCGCAGGAGAAGAGCAGGGTAGAGACCGCGCCGATGGAGGGTGAGTATAAGGGATATTTACCTGTCCCGTTCCACCGCTGCGCTGCTGTGTTCTCACATCCTCTCTTGCTGTGAATGTTCAGGCAGAGGGCGCGATGACGTAGTTTGTGCGCGCCGCGCCCTCTGCCTGAGCATTCACTGCGGAGGACCCAGAAGACAGCGGCGGTCAGCGGTGCACCGGGTGACAGGTAAATATCACAGGTGCCGGGAGGTGAGTATGTCTTTTTTTTTTTTTGGTTTCAGCAGCTGCGGCAGTATAAGGGACCTATACTATGGGTACAATCTATGGAGCATCTATGGGGCATTATCTATGGAGCATGATGCATCTATGGGGGCATTATCTATGGAGCATCTATGGGGGTATTATCTATGGAGCATCTATGGGGCACAATCTATGGAGCATCTATGGGGGCACAATCTATGGAGCATCTATGGGGCACAATCTATGGAGCACTACGGGGCATTATCTATGGACATCTATGGGGCATTATCTATGGAGCATCTATGGGGGCATTATCTATGGAGCATCTATGGGGAATTATCTATGGAGCATCTATGGGCATAATCTATGGAGCATCTATGGGGCATAATATATGGAGCATCTATGGGGGCATTATCTATGGGGCAGCATCTATGGGGCATAATCTATGGAGAATCTATGGGGCAGCATATATGGGGCACAATCTATGGAGCATCTATGGGCGCACAATCTATGGAGCATCTATGGGGCACAATCTATGGAGCATCTATGGGGGCACAATCTATGGAGCATCTATGGGGGCATAATCTATGGAGCATCTATGGGGCAGCATCTATGGGGGCACAATCTATGGAGCATCTATGGGGGCATAATACATTTTTTTTGTTAAATGTGTCTCCTCACTGTGCTGGCACTTTACATTTACAATGGCTCTGTTTTTTTTTTTATTTTTGGGGGGGCCCCATTCAGACTTTTGCTATGGGGCCCCATGATTTCTATGTACGCCCCTGCGCTGAAATATTATGGGCAGTGGAGCTTGTGGCTTCCGAAAGATGTTTTCTAAATCTATTTTTAAAAGGGCCGATTGTACATCCCACATATTGTAATTTGCAGGTCACACATTCTATAAATAAATTAAACCTTCTGTGTTACAATTCATGTGTGTGGTAATAGGAAAAGAAAGACTGCAGTGGAAGTAAATCTTTTATTTGTTCGTACATAGTTGCAAGTTTTGCATGGGTGATGTCCACACTTGTAAAAGCCCTTATAATTTAACCACGTGTTATTCCCGTTCTTTGGGTGCTTGTAAACAAACTAGGAGCAAGTATACGTCCTAATGATGGCGCTTTTTTTTGCAACAAAACGCAAATGAGAATTATTCAGAATTTGAGACAACCTAGCATCACCATGTAAAATGGGAACATATTTTTTTATAACATCAATAATAGAATCAAATTGTGGGCTAAATTCAGTAACAAAGTTGATACTAGTAGACATTTTTCCTGTTTAAGCTGACCTATTAGACCTAGAGATCAGTGTATTCCTGTCAATTTTATTGACATTTTGTGCCTTGCAGAGAGACCAATTTGGATAACCTCTCCTTCGGAGTCTATTGATAGTTTTTTTTAGATTCCACTTCATATGTAGCAAGAGAGGTACAGTTTCTTTTAATCTTATCAATTCTCCCTTGGGTATATTGTTAATTACATGTTTGGGGTGAGATGAGTGCACTTCTAGAATAGAATTGGTATCAGTAGTTTTTCTGTATGGGGAGATAAGGACTGAGTTTGTATGAGAACAACCGATAATAAAATATTCAAAAAATTAATTGAAGATTTGAAGTACAGTAAGTGAAGGAAAAATTAAATTCATTCATGTTGATATAGTTGATGAAATCAACGATTTCTTCTTGTTCCCCTTTCCATATTAACAACAGTCATCTATGTAACGGCCAAAAAAATGTACTTTATTAATAAAAGGATTATTTTCGTGAAAAATATATGTTTCTTCCCAAACAGCTACTGTGATGTTTGCAAGGGAGGGCGAACATTTTCCTCCCATGCTCACTCCCTGTGTTTGAAGAAATAAAGAACCATCAAAGGAAAAATAGTTATGTGTAAGAAGAAAAAAAACGCATCTAAAATGAATAATTGAACTTCCTCTTTATACGGACTGTACTTTTGAAGAAAAAATGTAAGACTCGACATTATAGTTTGGTGAGGAATGGAAGGAAAAGGACCAACAATATCACAAGTTACCCAAGAATATAAGGGAGACCAAATTTATTTATCTAGTGCTGAGATAATCGCTTTAGTATCTTTGATATAACCCGGTAAATTTACAACCAAGGGTTGCAGGTAAAAATCAACCCACTAACCCAAATTTTCCATAAGAGACCCAATGCTCGACACAATCGCCCTGAAAGGGGGAGGAAAAACATTTTTTTGCAGTTTAGGTAGTGAATGATATATAAGAATTACCGGGTTTTTTACAGATAAATAATCAAAAATTTTTGTGTAATAGCACCCATGGATAAACCTTCGTTTAGTAACTTATCCAAATCTTTCTTATATAAATCTGTTGGCTCACCCATTAGCTTGCAATACGTAGTAGAATCATTTAGAACTTTTAGATTTTCAGAATGGTAAAGACCCGCATTTAGAATGACAACTCCACCCCCCTTATCCGCCTGTCTGACCATAATATCCCTATTTGCAATTAGATCTTTCATAGCTTGTTTCTCAGGGAGGGTGAGGTTGTCACCAAAATTGTTGCTGGTTTTATCAAGCATAAGGCTGTGTTTCCATGATCCGGAAACACAGCGCTTTGGACGGAGCGGAAAGTCCGCTTCCCCCAAAGCCCCGCCCCCTAGAGAACGCACGCTCATTCCGAATGTGTTCAGGAACACATCCGGAACACATCCGGAATGACCGCAGGGCTACATAGCCCTGTGTTATTTCCCTTGCGTCGCCGCAGCGTCGCCGCAAGGGAATAGGACATGCTGCGGTCTAAAAAGACGCGCCGCATATCCGGAAACTCAGGTCTTCCGCCTGCGTGTTTTGCAGCATAGTGGAGACAAGATTTCTTGAAATCTCCTCCACTATGCTGTAACATCTGGACGCTGCGTGTTTGACGCTGCGCCAACGCACAGCGTCAAACACGCAGCTAATCCGGACTGTTTCCTGAACGTGGAAACATACCCTTACAAGATCCTTTTCAATGAATTTCAGGTGTCTAAAATAGAAGGTCTAGACTGGATTAGATAAAAAAATGGGTTAGACATATGAAAATTATCATTAAGTGAACAATCTTTGTGGACAGATTGTGATTCTAAGTCTCTCAATGTATTAAAGTGCAGAAGATCCTGAAAAAGAAAATTGCCAAAAGGGAGATCATTAGCTGGAAAAAATCGTTGTTCACTGACACATTGTAACGATTCCTCCACATCCTGCTCTTGATAGAAATGACACTTAAGGGTTAAATTTCTTGCAAATCGTTTATGTCCAACAATGTATTAAAGATATTACATTTTTTGACCGGACAAAAACCAAGACCCTTGCTCAGCAAAGTCATTTGTGCTTCAGAGAGAATATATGAGGAAAGATTCCACACTGGGCAGGTCAGTATTTCTTCTTGTTCCTGAGTTGGTAGGATTTTGCGTTTGTTTCCTCCCACCTCTTCTCTGTCGTTTTTTGAAAACGTGCCAGTTTCCAAATCTGTTATAATTTGAACCATTGTGCCTGGTGGAGCTGATTGAAGAGTCAGAAAAATTATCAGACATGTTCAGATTAGAACTAGAGGAACCTGCAGATTCCTGGACATGGTGAAACTGACTCTCCGTTCGCCATGAGAAGGAGTGGAATTCCCCTGTTGAGTCCGTCTTTTGGATTTCCAAGTACAGAAAATTTTCCAGGAATAAATTTGGTTAAGTTCATAATCTTTTTTGTCCCTCCGGAACTTAGTGCGTTTAATATCTGCAATTTTGTTTTCCAGTTTCAATAGATTATTCTCCATTCTTTGTCCAAACTTGTTCATCTTTTCCAAATTATTGTGTTTATTTAAAGAAGTTTGGATGCTAGTAATCTCTTCTTTTATATGTGCAGCTTCTTGTTCTTCATACTTGATTATAAGCTCTGTGAGGTAGGAACAGCCACCATCTTGGATAGGGCCGATACCAGCCTCCATTTTGTCTGTTCACAGAGCCACAGGCTGCTAACTGCACCTGGCCCCAGGGCCTGTGGGCATATTCAATACGACAGGGTTTTGTGTCCACGGTGAATAAAAAGGTCTTTTAGTATGCTAAGTAATTCAGGCCCAATGTTGAATAGCAAGGTCTATTAGTATGATAATGAGATAAGGACAAAACAAGACCTCAAAGCTTTAGACTGAGCCATGGTAGTCTGAGACCTGGGGGCTTCAATTAGATTGTACCTGTCAGATAGACACTGAAAACACATCCATTGTATGTTTCCAGACACAAAGGCTTCGTTCTAGGATTATGAATTTTGAGCACATCTTTGTAGGTACATTCTCATAAAAATATCTGTGTGACCCGCGGACCTCGGGCATTTGACGGTGCAACTCCCGAGTCGGTGACGACTCGGGGGTCTAACATATAGAGATTGGCCCTCCAACGAGACCCAATCGGGTCAGGTTTGATATCCATGCGACAGGCAAAACATACTGCATCCGCTGGTACCTCTCGTGTCATGATCCGATCGTCCTGGAGAAAATTAACCCCTTTTTTAGATATTGGGAATAAATTCTGCAGGGAGCTAAGGGTGGAGATTATCATCCCACCCTCGGACACCGAGGGGAGGGCCCTAGCAGGTTTAAGAACTGTGAGCTAAGGGCAGACTAGATCCATTCACACAGAAGCCAAGAAGCAACAAGGACAGATCTGCCAAGGGAGCAGCGGCACACGTTTTGGGGACTGTCCAGCAACTAAGACTTTCACCTGTGGATCGCAGAGCTCCCTGCCTCCACATGTCCCTACAACCTGGTAATATTGACCTCTAGCTAATACCTCTAAGCCTTGTACCATTATTGTTGTATTTTACTCTGACTGCAAATCCATTGTAATTCCGTTGTATAGCTTACTGTATATTTCTGTAATTATCTAGTGCGCCCTTAAGGCAATTAAACCATAAAATTAATCTTGGGCTGATGCTTTTACTCTGATCACGAATCTTAGAATACCCAGTGGGTAACAGGACACCCTCCCCGGCAGCCATTTGCTCTAGGTGCAGTTCCCTTACTGACCTGAGAGACAAAGGGGGCGCTGGAGAGCTGTGCCTGTGAGTTACGTCACATTGGTGACGTGGAAGGACGGGGGTTGTCCTTCACAAGCTCCATTAGGCGTATCGAGCAATTTGATAAATTATCATCCCAATCACATATGAATTCATCTGAATAATTGAATGTAGGTCTGTTATTGATTCTCAGACCTCTGGGAATAAGATTATTTGAAACATATGATTTGAGGGAGGTCATATCCCACCAAAGTCTCGTTTCTTTATTTTTAGGGTTTTCCAATTTTTTGTATAGGTTCTCTATGGTTTCGATAGAGGGAACCCCATCCTGAATGCTAATATGTTCCTTGTTATCAAAAATGGAAGCAAATCTGCTTAGTCTGTCCATATCATATGTTCCTGCTGAAGTAGATTCCATATAGCAAATGGATAACAAACAATTGAATCTTCTTATGTAAAGGGAGCAAGACTGAATCAACACAAGATCAATAGCATGGGTGAAGGGGAAAAGGAAAATAGTCAGCTCACCAGTCTTCTGCAGGTTTGTCTGATTGAACACGCACGGAGGAGCCTTGATCAGAGGTGTGGTTCACAATGGAAACTGGAAGAGGAAAAATATCTCCAGGTCCACTGATCTCAGAGGTCTAATAGGTCAGCTAAAAAAAGAAAAATTTCTACTAGTATCAACTTTGTTACTGAATTTAGCCCACAATTTGATTCTATCATTGATATTATAAAAAAAATATGTTCCCATTTTACATGGTGATGCTAGGTTGTCTCAAATTCTGAATAATTCTCATTTGGGTTTTGTTGCAAAAAAAAAGCGCCATCATTAGGACGTATACTTGCTCCTAGTTTGTTTACAAGCACCCAAATGAACGGGAATAACATGTGGTTAAATTATAAGGGCTTTTACAAGTGTGGACATCACCCATGCAAAACTTGCAACTATGTACGAACAAATAAAAGATTTACTTCCACTGCAGTCTTTCTTATCCTATTACCACACACATGAATTGTAACACAGAAGGTTTAATTTATTTAATAGAATGTGTGACCTGCAAATTACAATATGTGGGATGTACAATCGGCCCTTTTAAAAATAGATTTAGAAAACATCTTTCGGAAGCCACAAGCTACACTGCCCATAATATTTCAGCGGTATCTTACCATTGCAAAATGGTTCATGCAGGCAGTACTAGCACTATAGTGGCTATGGGTATTGAAAAGGTTAATAAGCCCACGAGAGGATGTGATTATAGAAGCAGAGTCCTCAATCGTGAATCCTTTTGGATTTTTAAATTAAATACAAGAGTGCCCTTTGGTTTAAATAAACGACAAGACCTTGTTTTGCAATATCATTGAATACACAATTTTTTTTTTCCTTTTTCAGGAGCTGTTCATTAAAGGGAATCTGTCACCCTAAATTGGCAGGATATTTAAATGATGGCAGTCAGGTCAGATGGGCGGTGTTTTGGGTACTTGCCTTAACATGTTGTTCGCCACTGTCTCCATTATTTCTGGGAATTGTAGTCGTTGCCCTCCATATAACACACCTGCGCATTGCAATCTGCGGGCAAAGCATACTGCGCGTGCGCAATTCAAGATTGCAATGTGCAGGTGCGTTATATGGAGGGCAACGACTACAATTCCAGAAATAATGGAGACAGCGGCGAACAACATGTTAAGGCAAGTACCCAAAACACCGCCCATCTGACCTTACTGCCATCATTTAAATATCCTGCCAATTTAGGGTGACAGATTCCCTTTAAAATGACCAGGACTTCTTGCACGAGATGCTCTTTTGCACTGTGATTGGTTTATTATTTTCCCACTAGGTGGCGCCATTGTCCAAGTCATAATAATATTTTTATAACCTGTAAACTACTTGACTGCATTTTGGGTACAAGGCACTGAGTCAATACAATAAATCACATACAACCATTTGATTGCCCTTTTTACCTTTTCTACTAAAACCGTTACCCCATGCCGAGTCACTCAGAAAGGCTGTGAGCATGTAATTACCTGGGCCGAAAATTACCAATAGCAGTGACATATTTCACGCAAGGCAAAACATATAAGAGTTGGAGGGTGATCTTCAGGTGGCAGTGGTAGAGGGGCCACCTTCGCACTATCGTACCTATTTACCCCATCTTGACCCTCCCGCTACCCTTCTAAACCAATCCTTGAGCTGCATTCTCAATTAACAGTCATCCCAAACCTTTGTTTAACCCCTTAGCCGTCCCTGGTCCCTTCGTTATACACTGTGGTGGCTGCAAATCAGTGATTTCAGTGACTCTTCCCGTTTAGATGGTAGGAGTCACTGAATTCATTAATGGCTGCAGAACTGCAGAACTGTCACGTGACATTAGTGCTGCAGATAGTACCAGACACTGGGAGGAGCAATGGAGACTCAGTTCTGGACTCAGGGAGGGTAACAACAAACTACACGGGGGACACAACTTTCCTAAAAATGCCTTTAACTTCTTTACGCTAATTTAGCTGGCATCAATCTCTGACAGTGGCATTAAATCAAAATTACAGGCCACGCTTGCCCACTGGCTCCTGTTTGCTCCCGATATGCAGTAGCAAGGTAGTGATGGATTATTATGACAGCTGGGGGCCTGTTGAAAGCCACCGTTGCTGCTCTTTTTGCCTTCCTCTGAAGCTCATCTATATGCTGAGCTTTAAAGAGACCACGATTTACGCTGTATACTGCAATAGTATGGTATTGCAGTGTACAGTCATGGCCAAAAGTTTTGAGAATGACACAAATATTAATTTTTACAAAGTCTGCTGCTTCACTTTTTCTAATGGCAATTTGCATATACTCCAGAATGTTATAAAGAGTGATCAGCTTAACAGCAATTACTTGCAAAGTCAATATTTGGCTAGAAAATGAACTTTATCCCCCAAAACACATTTCAACATCATTGCAGCCCTGCCTTAAAAGGAACAGCTAACCTCTTTTCAGTGATTGCTCCATTAACACAGGTGTGGGTGTTGATGAGGACATGGCTGGAGATCAATCTGTCATGATTAAGTAAGAATGACACCACTGGACACTTTAAAAGGAGGCTGGTGCTTGGCATCATTGTTTCTCTTCTGTTAACCATGGTTATCTCTAAAGAAACACGTGCAGTCATCATTGCAATGCACAAAAATGGCCTAACAGGGAAGAGTATCGCAGCTAGAAAGATTGCACCTCAGTCAACAATCTATCGCATCATCAAGAACTTCAAGGAGAGAGGTTCCATTGTTGCCAAAAAGGCTCCAGGGCGCCCAAGATAGACCAGCAAGCGCCAGGACCATCTCTTAAAAGTGTTTCAGCTGCGGGATCGGGCTACCAGCAGTGCAGAGCTTGCTCAGGAATGGCAGCAGGCAGGTGTGAGTGCATCTGCACGCACTGTGAGGCGGAGACTCTTGGAGCAAGGCCTGGTCTCAAGGAGGGCAGCAAAGAAGCCACTTCTCTCCAGAAAAACATCATGGACAGACTGATATTCTGCAAAAGGTACAGGCAGTGGACTGCTGAGGACTGGGGTAAAGTTATTTTCTCTGATGAATCCCCTTTTCGATTTTGGAGGAAAACGCCTCATTAGGAGAAGACAAGGTGAGCGCTACCACCAGTCTTGTCTCATGTCAACTGTTAAGCATCCTGAAACCATTCATGTGTGGGGTTGCTTCTCAGCCAAGGGAATCGGTTCTCTCACAGTCTTGCCTAAAAACACAGCCATGAATAAAGAATGGTACCAGAATGTCCTCCAAGAGCAACTTCTCCCAACCCTCCAAGAGCAGTATGGCGATCAACAATGCCTTTTCCAGCATGATGGAGCACCTTGCCATAAAGCAAAGGTGATAACTAAATGGATCAGGGAACAAAACATAGAGATTTTGGGTCCATGGCCTGGAAACTCCCCAGATCTTAATCCCATTGAGAACTTGTGGTCAATCATCAAGAGACGGGTGGACAAACAAAAACCTAAAAATTCTGACAAAATGAAAGCATTGATTGTGCAAGAATGGACTGCTATCA
Source organism: Oophaga sylvatica (assembly GCA_033576555.1). Taxonomy (NCBI): domain Eukaryota; kingdom Metazoa; phylum Chordata; class Amphibia; order Anura; family Dendrobatidae; genus Oophaga; species Oophaga sylvatica. The sequence goes on from JARQOD010005509.1 coordinate 27,687, forward strand.
GTCAGGATTTGGTCCAGAAGTTGATTGAGAGCATGCCAGGGAGAATTGCAGAGGTCCTGAAGAAGAAGGGTCAACACTGCAAATATTGACTTGCTGCATTAACTCATTCTAACTGTCAATATAAGCTTTTGTTACTCATAGTTTGCAATTATATTTCTGTCTGTGATAAAAACATCTGTCAAAACACACATAAAAACCAGAGGGCAGCAGATCATGTGAAAATATAATATTTGTGTCATTCTCAAAACTTTTGGCCATGACTGTATAGTATAGGTGACCAGACAATTGAAGTTCCCTGAAAGGACTAAAAAATAAAGTAAAAAAAAGTTTTAAAAAATACAAGAAAATAATATAAAAATGCATATCACCCTCCTTTTCCCCCAATAAAAATAAAAAAATATTTTAAAAAAATTTGATATAGCTATGTCCGAAAAAGTTTGGTCTTTTGAAATATAAAATTAAATAACTTGATGAGTGTGGTGACACAGCATTTAATCTTAATTATCCAGATGTCTATTTTCAGTAAGCTTGGTGCATAAACTGTTATCTTTATGTTGACTCTTCTTGTAGGTTGAATTGATATTTGTAAATTGATGAATGGTTGTTATTTACCTCTTATATCAGCTCCTACAATTTATTGTACTGTTATCTTTACAAAACAAAGATGCAGGGTCACTGTACAATGATGTTTGCTGATAAGTTGATTACACATTATACCAGACCATGCAGTTTGTTGACTTGCAAACATTAACCCCTTAACGACCGCCGATATGCCTTTTAACGGCGGTCATTAATGGTACTTAAACCACAGCGCCGTTAATTAACGGCGCTGTGGAAAAAGTGAATAGCGACCCCCAGAAGCGCATTTTCTCCGGAGAACATGAATCGGGTCGGTTTTTACCGACCCGATGTTGCGATCGCCGTTATTAACCCTATAACGGCGATCGCAACAAAAAAAAAAAATCTGATGTGCCATATAATTTCTCTCTCCTCTGATGTCATCGGACATCAGAGGAGAGAGAAAAAGGGTCCCCGATCCCCCCCTTGTGGCCCCCAATCTGCCCCTTGTGGCCCCGGGCCCACCTGCCTCATCCGGTGGGCGCCGCCATCTTGAATGGCGGGTGCATGCTCAGTGTGCCCGCCGCGATCTGCCGGGGGGGTGGGCAATTTTCTCTGTTGTCTCGGCTGCCGAGGATAGCCGAAACCTCAGAGAACATGATCCGGGTCGGTAGTTACCGACCCCGGTGTCGCGATCGCCGTTATACTGAGTATAACGGCGACCGATAAAAAAAAAATGATTTCTCTCCCCTCTGATGTGATCCAATTCTGCTTTGAAAAAGTCAAACGGCGCTCCTTCCCTTGCGACCTCTGCCGTGCGCCCAAAAAGTGGTTTACGCCCACATATGGGGTATTGGCATGCTGAGGACAAATTGCACAAAAACTTTGGGTCTTGTTACCCTTGGGAAAATAAAAATTGGGGTGAAAAGATAATTTTTGTGGAAAAAATATGATTTTTTATTTTCACGGCTCTACGTTATAAACTTGTGTGAAGCACTTGGAGGTTCAAAGTGCTCACCACACATCTAGATAAGTTCCTTAAGGGGTCTAGTTTCCAAAATGGGATCACTTGGAGGTTTCCACTGTTTAGGCACATCAGGGGCTCTCTAAACGCGACATGGCATCCAGCCAATTCTGCGTTGAAAAAGTCAAACGGCGCTCCTTCCCTTGCGACGTCTGCCGTGCGCCCAAAAAGTGGTTTACCCCCACATATAGGGTATCGGCATGCTCAGGACAAATTGCACAAAAACTGTTGCGGTCTTGTTACCCTTGGGAAAATAAAAATTGGGGTGAAAAGATCATTTTTGTGGATAAAAAATGATTTTTTTTTTCACGGCTCTGCGTTATAAACTTGTGTGAAGCACTTGGAGGTTCAAAGTGCTCACCACACATCTAGATAAGTTCCTTAAGGGGTCTTGTTTCCAAAATGGGGTCACTTGTTGGGGGTTTCCACTGTTTAGGCACATCAGGGGCTCTCTAAACGCGACATGGCATCCAGCCAATTCTGCGTTGAAAAAGTCAAACGGCGCTCCTTCCTTTGCGACCTCTGCCATGCGCCCAAAAAGTGGTTTACCCCCACATATGGGGTATCAGCGTATACAGGAGAAATTGCACAACAAATTTTGTGGTTCATTTTTTCTTTTAACACTTGTGAAAATAAAAAAAATTGGTTCAGAAGTAAAGCTTTTTGCAAAAAAAGTTAAATGTAAATTTTTTCCTTCCACATTGCTTCAGCTCCTGTGAAGCACCTGAAGGGTTAATAAACTTCTTGAATGTGGTTTTGAGCACCTTGAGGGGTGCAGTTTTTAGAATGGTGTCACTTTTGGGTATTTTCTATCATATAGACCCCTCAAAGTGACTTCAAATGTGATGTGGTCCCTAAAAAAAATGGTGTTGTAAAAATGAGAAATCGCTGGTCAACTTTTAACCCTTATAACTTCGTAACAAAAGAAAATTTTGTTCCCAAAATTGTTCTGATGTAAAGTAGACATGTGGGAAAAGTTATTTATTAAGAAATTTGTGTGACATATCTCTCAGATTTAAGGGCATAAAAATTTCAAGTTTGAAAATTGCGAAATTTTCAAAATTTTCGCCATATTTCCGTTTTTTTCATAAATAAAAGCAAGTCATATAAATTTTTTTTACCACTAACGTGAAGTACATGTCACGAAAAAACAGTCTCAGAATCAGCTGGATTCGTTAAAGCGTTCCAGAGTTATAACCTTATAAAGTGACAGTGATCAGAATTGTAAAAATTGGCCCGGTCATTAAGCTGCAAAATGGCTCTGTCACTAAGGGGTTAAAGGATAAACTATAAATAATGGCTGACTGAAAGAATACAGATCTGCTTCACTGGCCATCACTGAACCCGTGAATAGGTTTGGGGAGGTCAGAATTTGGACCCACTGGTCACCTGAGCTCCATGAATACGTTTAGGAAAGTCAGGATTGGGACCCACTGGTCACCTGGCTCCACTGAGATGTTCGGAGAAGTCAGATGTGACCCTCCGGTCACCTGGCCTTGTACCTCAATGGACTGTCAGCTTCCTAAGCTTACCATTACCTCTTCTCTTTGCTTTCAACTGGTGGGGGTAGTCGGCCCTGGATGGTCTGAAGTCGCAGCTGCTCTTATCCCTTCAGTGGAAGGGTGAGACTCTGTAATTTTACACCATCTTGGGTATATTTCTTGGACTGTTCTATATGTTATTTGCTTGTTTTGTGGTTCAATAAAGTATTGCCACACTGTTTTACCCTCACTCTATGTTGTCTGAGCAGTATTATGCCCATGTTTAAAGGAGAGCAGGCATTCGGTGAGATGAGCCCTGCTCCATGCGGTTTCAGGCTAGCAGACTAGAGCATCCGCTGACCCCTGTGTCTGCACAATGGGTGAACACTGTAACAAGAAAAAAATCATAATTCCAGAACTGCATTTTTTCAGTCACCATATTGCCCTAAAAAATCCAATAAAAATGAATAAAACATCCTATGGATCGCAAAATCGTATCAATGAAAATTTCAGTTTGTCACTCAAAAAAAAGCCACACACAGCTTCACTGATAAAAACATTACGGGTCTCGGAAAATGGAGGTAAAAAAACACAATTTTTTTTTTTACAAAACTTCTGATTTTTTTTTCACCACTTAAATAAAAAAATAAATACTGGTATTACAGTAATAGTACTTACCTAGAGAATCATGTTTCAGGGTGATTTCTACCACACAATGAATGATGTAAAAAAATGAAATTGCATATTTTTCACCATTACACCGCACTTGGAATTTCCTGTTAACAGTACATTGTACAGTAAAATGAATAGTGTCATTCAATAGTAAAACTCATCCTGCCAAAAACAGGCTTCATATTCATGAGCTCTGTATAACCCCGCTCCCACCACTGATTGTAGCTTTCTGGCTATGCACAGTGTACACCGTCAGCAACCTGTCTATCAGTGATGTGGCCAGGGTTATAAAGAGCTCAGCATTTAAAGCACTGCTTAATCTGCAGCAGAGAAAGCAGGGATTTATCAAAATGATAGCAAGCGGCTCAGTAAGTGATACATCGCTGTCCCTACATCATGCTGCTCTCATACCAAAAACTTGGTGACAGATTCACTTTAAAGGTGTTGTCCTGTGAGATGAGGCATCATTAGTTCACAGAATAGGTGACAACTTGTTAATTGGTGAAGGACCAATCATCAGCAGAAGGGTGCACTTATATTAATCTCCCCTTCCCTCCTTCCTCCCCACCTGACCTCCTCTGCTGACCTGCTCCTCAACCTCAAATCTGTCCTAATAAAACACAAAACAAGCTGCCATCTCTCCTTCTCCCACCTGCTCTCCCTTTCTCTGCTTCTCCTCACTGCTGGTGACATATCTCCCAATCCTGGACCTCCACAGCTCATACCCACCATTAGTACTCCTTCCTACCGCTCCCTATCTAATAAGAACTACCGCAATCTTTCCAACGTAAAACCCGTGCCATTGACACCCACCCCCCTGCTCCCTCTCTCTGGAGCACTCTGGAATGCTCTCTCCATCTGCAATAAGCTTCATGTGATTCATGACCTCTTTCTCTCTCGCAATCTTGTTTTCCTTGCCCTCACAGAAACATGGCTGACACCCTCTGACCCTCCCCTGCTGCGCTGTTTTACGGTGGCCTCCAATTCACCCACACTCCTCGCCCTGGAAACAGACATGGTGGAGGAGAGGGTATTTCTCCTTTCCTCTAACTGCAACTTTAACCCAATCCCACCTCTTCCCTCCCTTTTCCTCCCTTCCTTTGAAGTCCACTCTGTCCGCTTCTACTCTCCCTCCAACCTCCAAGTGGTCGTCATATACCGACCTCCAGGCCCGACCACTGCCTTCATCGACCAATTCACTACCTGGCTTCTTCACTTTCTCTCCACTGACATCCCCACCATCATCATGGGTGACTTCAACATCCCCACTGATACCCTTCAGTCAGCAGCCTCCAAACTCCTGTCCCTTACTTCATCCTTTGGACTTACTCAGTGGTCCTCCTCAGTCACCCACACGGATGGTCATACATTAGACCTGGTCTTCACCCGCCTCTGCTCTCTTTCTAACTTCACCACCTCCCCTCTCCCTCTATCCGACCACCATCTACTCACTTTCTCATCCCTGTCCTCCTCTCCTGTCACCCATGTCCAGCAACACGTGCCCCCCCAGAAACCTTGCACACCTAGACATCCACACACTCTCTGACTCTATTCTTTCACTGGCATCAATATCCTCACTCCACGACACAGACAGTGCCACTGCTTTCTACAATGCCACTCTCACATAGGCTATTGACACGGTCGCCCCTCTCGTTCATGGCAGAGTGCGACGTACAAACAGACAACCATGGCACAATAACACCACTAAAAAGCTCCGGCAAGTGTCCAGGATTACAGAGCGGCGTTGGAAGAAAACAAATTCGCAAGACGACTTCACTGCATTCAAACAAGCAACACTCTCTTTCAAATCTGCCCTCACCTCTGCTAAACAGGCCTACTTCACAACCCTCGTATCTTCCCTATCCTACAACCCCAAACAGTTATTCAAAACTTTTAACTCCCTCCTCCGCCCTCCACTGCCCCCCCCTACCTCCCTCATCTCTGCTGAGGACTTTGCCACACACTTCAAAAATAAGATCGACCAAACAAGGCAAGTCTTCATTGTTCAACCACCACAACCTGTTGTGAATGTGTTAGAAATGAATTCTGAGCAGAAGCTCCCTCTGGTGGTTACAAACAGTACTGAACCATTCAATGAGGATTGGCAATCAGGAGTTACAGACTGGTCTTATATAAGGGAGGTTCCCTCCCATCATGGTTGCCGGTGATCAATTGTTCTTGTCTCAACTGTGGTTCCTGGTTCACTTGGAAGCTTGCTGAGTCTTGCCTCTTCTCCTGCTTTCTGTTTTTATTTTTGTGCTTGCTTTTTGCATTGTTCCCTGCACTTCTGTGGAGGTCAGCCAGGTCACCTCCGGGGGCTTGTGCTCCTCTCAGTTTATCTGAGCCACTGTTATTTGTTCATTTGCCTTTTCCATGTTTTTTTCAGTGGCTGCGGCTTAGTTTTGTTACACCAGAGAACTAATTTAGGTGGTAGTGGTCGTGTTATCTCAGGTGTTTTTGCAATTAGTTGAGTTGGTATTTTTTCTTTCTTCCTGGCACTAAGAATGTTAAGGCGGATGCCCTCTCGAGGAGTTTCCTTGCGGACTCTCCTGAGTTATCTGATCCTGCTGTTATTTTGAAAGAGAGTGTAGTTCTTTCCGCCATCTCGCCCAATTTGAGACTGGCTCTGGAAGGGTGTCAGGAGGATAAACCCGAGCGCTGCCCTATTGGGAAATTGTTTGTCCCAGATCGGTGGAAAAAGAGTGTGATGTCTGAGATTCATTGTTCCGCGTTGGCCGGTCATCCCGGAATTTTTGGTACAAGAGACTTGGTGAGTAATGTTATGTTTCGGTAGCTGAGGAGTGCAGGTAAAAAAGGCAATACACCAGAGCAGTTGGAATCTATGAGATTGCAGTACCCTGACTAACCACCACAACTAGAGGAGCCGTGGAGCGTTCCTACGTTGGTCCTAGACGCCTCGTCACAGCCTGAGAAACTAACTACACCTAAAGATAGATATAGGAAAGCTATCTGCCCCGGAGCAGAACCCCAAAGATAATAGAAAGCCCCCAAACATGTAATGGCGGTTAGACAAGATGAAATACTGACACAGAAAGAAAATAGTATGAGCAAACGCTGGGGCCCAAACTAACTAAATAGAAAAGGATAGGAAGGGTACTTACTGCAATCCCAGAAAACCCTGAAAAGCACCAACTCTACTAATTTCAAAAACACCTGAGATCACACGACCTCTACCACCTAAATTAGTTCTCTGGTGTAACAAAATCAAAACAGCAGCCACTAAAAAAACTGGAAAAAGCAAAAGTACAAACATCAGTGGCTGAACAAAACTGAGAGGGCAGAAGCCCCCGGAGGGGACCCTGAAGGCCCCCACAGAAGTGCAGGACAAAATGCAAAAATATAGCACAAACACAAAAGAAGAAAATGTCTTATCTGTTAGCAGGAGATGCAGACACGACACAGCAGGCTACAAGGGAAACTGGAATAAAGGATTCAGACCAGAACAATTGATCACCGGCAACCCTGATGGGAAGGTGACTCCCTTATATAAGACCAGTCAGTAACACCTGATTCCCAGTCCTCACAATCTTCACTGGACAGACTAGCACCGCTTGTAACCACCAGAGGGAGCCTCTGCTCAGAACTCATCTCAAACCCATTCACAACAGTACCCCCCCCTTGAGGAGGGGTCACCGAACCCTCATTTGAGCAACCAGGTCGGTCAGGATGGGTTCTATGATACGCACGGATAAGTCTCCTAGCATGGATGTCCGAAGCAAACACCCAAGAATTGTCTTCCTGACCATAACCTCTCCATTTAACCAAATACTGGAGTTTCCGTCTAGAAAAACGAGAATCTAATATTTTCTCAACCACATACTCCAGATTGCCCTCAACCAAAACAGGGTCAGGAGGCACAGCAGCAGGAACCACTGGCTCAACAAACCTCTTCAACAAGGACTTGTGGAACACGTTATGGATCTTAAATGTCCCTGGAAGAAGCAAACGAAAAGAAACAGGATTAATAATCTCCATGATCTTATAAGGTCCAATGAACCTAGGCTTAAATTTAGGAGATGCTACTCTCATAGGAATATTCTTTGAGGACAACCAGACCAAGTCCCCCACTTTAAACCGAGGACCATCAGTCCTATGCCGGTTAGCAAACCGCTGGGCCCTCTCCTGAGAGAGGGACAACCTCTCCACTACCTGGTCCCAAATCAGTTGCATACGCTCCACAACAGAGTCAACACCTGGACAGACAGAAGCCTCCGTCTGTCCTGAAGAAAATCGAGGGTGAAACCCAGAATTACAGAAAAACGGAGACATCAAAGTAGCAGAGCTAGCCCTATTATTAAGAGCAAACTCAGCCAAAGGCAAAAAAGAGAACCCAGTCATCCTCATCAGCAGACACAAAGCATCTTAGATAAGTCTCCAATGTCTGGTTTGTTCTCTCAGTTTGACCATTGGTCTGAGGATGAAATGCCGAGGAGAAAGACAATTGAACACCCAGTTTAGAACAAAAAGTCCTCCAAAATCTGGAAACAAACTGGACTCCTCTGTCAGACACAATGTTCTCAGGAATGCCGTGTAAACGAACCACGTGCTGAAGGAACAACGGCACCAATTCAGAGGAGGAAGGCAACTTAGGTAATGGCACAAGATGTATCATCTTGGAAAACCTATCACAAATTACCCAGATGGTGGTCATTCTCTGAGAAACAGGAAGGTCGGAAATGAAATCCATAGAGATATGGGTCCATGGTCTCTTGGGCACAGGCAATGGCATCAACAAACCACTAGAGCGAGAGCAAGGCTTGGAGCGAGAGCAAGTCCCGCAGGACTGCACAAATTCCCTGACATCACGAGACAAGGTAGGCCACCAAAAGGACCGACTAACCAAGTCTCTGGTACCAAAAATTCCGGGATGCCCAGCCAACGCGGAACAATGAATCTCAGACATCACACTCTTTTTCCACTGGTCCGGGACAAACAATTTTCCAACAGGGCAGCACTCGGGCCTATCCTCCTGACACCCCTCCAGAGCAAGTCTCAAATTGGGCGAGATGGCGGAAAGAACTACACCCTCTTTCAAAATAACAAAAGGATCAGATAACTCAGGAGAGTCCGCAAGGAAACTCCTCGAGAGGGCATCCGCCTTAACATTCTTAGTGCCAGAAGAAAGGAAACCACAAAATTAAAACGTGTGAAAAACAAGGCCCACCTGGCCTGTCTAGGATTGAGTCGCTTGGCAGATTCCAGATAGACCAGATTCTTATGGTCCGTAAGGACCACCACCTGATGTTTGGCTCCCTCCAGCCAATGTCTCCACTCTTCAAAAGCCCACTTCATGGCCAATAACTCCCGATTACCCACGTCATAATTACGTTCAGTAGGAGAAAATTTTCGAGAGAAAAAGGCACAAGGGTTACTTTTAGAGGTCTCTGGATCTTTTTGGGACAAAACGGCACCTGCCCCAATTTCAGAGGCATCAACCTCCACCTGAAATGGCAGAGAAACATCAGGCTGCCGTAGAACAGGAGCAGAAGTGAATCTCTGCTTAAGTTCCTGAAATGCAGAGACTGCCTCAGGAGGCCAATTCACCACATCAGAACCCTTTCTGGTCAAATAAGTTAATGGTTTAACAATAACCGAGAAATTACCAATAAATTTACAATAAAAATTGGCAAAACCCAAAAATCTCTGAAGAGCCTTCAATGAAGTAGGTTGGACCCAATCACAGATGGCCTGAACCTTGACCGGGTCCATTTCAATAACAGATGGGACAAAATGAATCCCAGAAATGAGATCCTCTGTACGCCAAAAAGACACTTTGATCCCTTCATATACAGAGCATTCTCTCTCAAAATCTGGAATACAGTTCGAACATGTTTCACATGAGAGTCCCAGTCATTAGAAAAAATCAAGATATCATCCAAATAAACAATCAGAAATTTGTCCACAAAATCCCTGAAAATGTCATTCATGAAGGACTGGAAGACGGAAGGAGCATTAGTGAGCCCAAAGGGCATCACCAGGTACTCAAAATGCCCTTCAGGGGTATTGAATGCCGTCTTCCATTCATCCCCGTGCTTAATGCGAATAAGGTTATACGCCCCCCTGAGGTCAAGCTTGGTAAACCAAGTAGCGTTTTTCACCCTGGAAAACAGGTCAGAAATCAAGGGTAACGGGTATTGATATTTCACAGTAATATTGTTCAAGAGACGATAATCAATACACGGCCTTAATGAACCATCCTTTTGGCCACAAAGAAAAAACCGGCACCTAAGGGTGAAGAGGATGGTCTGATATGACCCTTCTCCAATGATTCCTTGATATAAGACCGCATAGCGTCATGTTCAGGTACAGACAAGTTAAAAAGGCGACCTTTAGGGAATTTACTACCCGGCACTAATTCAATAGCGCAGTCATAGCTCCTATGGGGAGGCAAGGATGCAGATTTACTTTCGCTAAACACATCAAAAAATCAATCAAAAAGTCAGGAACATCCTGAGCCTGGGGGGAGGCAGAAAAAACAGGAGTGTTGGTATTAACACATTGGCAGCCCCAACTGGTTACAGACACAGATTTCCAATCCAAAACAGGATTATGAGACTGTAACCAAGGAAAACCCAGCACGATAATGTCATGCAGATTATACAGAACCAAAAATTTGCAGCACTCCTGGTGATCAGGTTCAACCCTCATTATCACCTGAGCAGAAAACTGTGGTTTATTCTCAGCCAAAGGGGTAGAATCGATCCCAGTAGGGGAATAGACTTCTGTAGGGGTATCAAGGGAAATCCACAACGTTTAGCAAAATCATAATCCATCAGGTTAATAGCTGCTCCAGAATCAACGAAAGCCTGAGCAGAAAATGAGGACAGAGAGCATATCAGAGTGACAGTTAATAAAAACTTAGTCTGAACACTACCCAAGACAACTGAGCGTGCAAAACGTCTTCCCCGCTTAGGGCAGACTGAAATAGCATGAGAGGCATCACCACAGTAGAAACATAACCCATTGCGCTTTCGAAACTCATGACGCTGTGCCCCAGACACCACTCTATCACACTGCATGGGTTCAGAAGCTGGTTCACAAGGCAACACCATTCCACGCATACTTCTCCGCTCACGCAAACGTCTGTCAATTTGAATCGCTAATGACATAGAATCATTGAGACCAGAGGGGACAGGGAATCCCACCATAACATCCTTTACTTTATCTGACAGACCCTTCCGGAAAAGGGCTGCCAAAGCGTCGTCATTCCATTTGGTCAGGACTGCCCACCTACGGAATCTCTGACAGTATAACTCAGCGTCATCAAGACCCTGATTTCATGCCAACAAGGCTTTCTCAGCTTGATTAGTGACATTAGGCTCATCGTACAATAACCCCAAGGCCTGAAAAAATGCATCAACATCACTCAAAACAGGATCCCCAGGTATCAGGGAAAAAGCCCAATCCTGAGGATCGCCGCGCAGGAGAGAGATGATAATTTGAACCTGCTGCGCTGCGTTCCCTGAGGACTTAGATTTTAAGGCAAAAAACAATTTACAATTATTTTTGAAATTCTGAAACTTAGCTCGATCCCCTAAAAACAAATCTGGCATGGGAATCCTAGGTTCCACAACAGGCAACCCAGCAAGATAGATAGCAATACTCCGAACCTCAGTGGCAAGCTGATCCACACGGCCAGACAACTGTGCAAACTCCATTGAGAGAAAAGATCCTCCCCAGCACCCAGAGATACAGAGGGAAAAAAAAAATGCAACAAACAGAAAAATATCTCTGACAACTCTGACAATATTTTTTCCCTTCTGTGAGTACCATACAATTTTCAATTTTTAGGCCGGTGATACTGTTATGTTTCGGTAGCTGAGGAGTGCAGGTAAAAAAGGCAATACACCAGAGCAGTTGGAATCTATGAGATTGCAGTACCCTGACTAACCACCACAACTAGAGGCAGCCGTGGAGCGTTCCTACGTTGGTCCTAGACGCCTCGTCACAGCCTGAGAAACTAACTACACCTAAAGATAGATATAGGAAAGCTATCTGCCCCGGAGCAGAACCCCAAAGATAATAGAAAGCCCCCAAACATGTAATGGCGGTTAGACAAGATGAAATACTGACACAGAAAGAAAATAGTATGAGCAAACGCTGGGGCCCAAACTAACTAAATAGAAAAGGATAGGAAGGGTACTTACTGCAATCCCAGAAAACCCTGAAAAGCACCAACTCTACTAATTTCAAAAACACCTGAGATCACACGACCTCTACCACCTAAATTAGTTCTCTGGTGTAACAAAATCAAAACAGCAGCCACTGAAAAAACTGGAAAAAGCAAAAGTACAAACATCAGTGGCTGAACAAAACTGAGAGGGCAGAAGCAATTGATCACCGGCAACCCTGATGGGAAGGTGACACCCTTATATAAGACCAGTCAGTAACACCTGATTCCCAGTCCTCACAATCTTCACTGGACAGACTAGCACCGCTTGTAACCACCAGAGGGAGCCTCTGCTCAGAACTCATCTCAAACCCATTCACAACAGAGTAAGTCCTTTTGGTGGCCTACTTTGTCTCGTGACGTCAGGGAATTTGTGCAGTCCTGCGGGACTTGCTCTCGCTCCAAGCCTTGCTCTCGCTCTAGTGGTTTGTTGATGCCATTGCCTGAGCCCAAGAGACCATGGACCCATATCTCTATGGATTTCATTTCCGACCTCCCTGTTTCTCAGAGAATGACCGTTATCTGGGTGATTTGTGATAGGTTTTCCAAAATGATACATCTTGTGCCATTACCTAAGTTGCCTTCCTCCTCCGAATTGGTGCCTTTGTTCCTTCAGCACGTGGTTCGGTTACACGGCATTCCTGAGAACATTGTGTCTGACAGAGGAGTCCAGTTTGTTTCCAGATTTTGGATGACTTTTTGTTCTAAACTTGGTGTTCAATTGTCTTTCTCCTCGGCTTTTCATCCTCAGACCAATGGACAAACTGAGAGAACAAACCAGACATTGGATACTTATCTGAGATGCTTTGTGTCTGCTGATCAAGATGACTGGGTCTCTTTTTTGTCTTTGGCTGAGTTTGCTCTTAATAATAGGGCTTGCTCTGCCACTTTGATGTCTCCATTTTTCTGCAATTTTGGGTTTCACCCTCGATTTTCTTCGGACAGACGGAGGCTTCTGTCTGTCCGGGTGTTGACTCTGTTGTGGAGCGTATGCAGCAGATTTGGGACCAGGTAGTGGAGAGGTTGTCCCTCTCTCAGGAGAGGGCCCAGCGGTTTGCCAACCGGCATAGGACTGATGGTCCTCGGTTTGAAGTGGGGGACTTGGTCTGGTTGTCCTCAAGAAATATCCCTATGAGGGTTGCATCTCCTAAGTTTAACCCCTTTCTGACATTAGACGTACTATCCCGTCCATAAAACCCGTGCCATTCTGCCCATGGACGGGATAGTACGTCATAGGCGATCAGCTGCGCTCCTGAGGGGAGCGCAGCTAATCGCCGCCGGGTGTCAGCTGATTATCACAGCTGACACCCGTGACTGTGTGTCAGGAGCGGTCACGGACCGCTCCCGGCACATTAACCCCTAGCACACCGCGATCAAACATGATCGCGGTGTACTGGGGGCACAGGGGAGGATCGCGCAGGGTGGGGGCTCCCTGCGCGCCCCCTGAAACCCTCAGACCAGCGCGATGTGATCGCGCTGTTCTGAGGGCTTCCTCCCTCCCAGGACCCGGATCCAAGATGGCGCCGAGGTCCTGGAGGGAGGGGCTTCCTCAGTGCCTGCTGAGAGCAGGCACTGAGAAGCCTGCTGCACTGCCTGAGCGATCGCTGGTGTGACAGTGTGCTGTGCACACTGTCACACCAGCGATTGATAAAATACAGTGATGTCCCACCCTGGGACAAAGTAAAAAAGTTAAAAAAATAAAAATAAACATGTTATAAAAAAAAATCCAAAATAAATAAAAAAAAAAAAAAAATATTCCCCAATAAATTCATTTCTTCCTGTAAATAAAAAAAACAAAACAATAAAAGTACACATATTTGGTATCGCCGCGTCCGTAACGACCCCCCTATAAAACTGTCCCACTAGTTAACCCCTTTAGTGAACCCCTTAAAAAAAAAAAAACGAAGCAAAAAATCAATGCTTTATCATCATACCGCCGAACAAAAAGTGGAATAACGCGCGATCAAAAAGACCGATATAAATAAACATGGTACCGCTGAAAACGGCATCTTGTCCCGCAAAAAACGAGCCACCATACAGCATCATCAGCGAAAAAATAAAAAAGTTATAGCTCGCAGAATAAAGCGATGCAAAAATAATTATTTTTATATAAAATTGTTTTTATTCTATAAAAGCGCCAAAACAAAAAAAATGATATAAATGAGGTATCGCCATAATCGTACTGACCCGAAGAATAAAACTGCTTTATCAATTTTACCACACGCGGAACAAAAAAAACGCCTCCCCCAAAAGAAATTCATGAATTGCTGATTTTTGTTCATTCTAACCTCCCAAAAATCGAAATAAAAAGCGATCAAAAATGTCACCTGCTCAAAAATGGTACAAATAAAAACGTCAACTCGTACCGCAAAAAATAAGACCTCACATGACTCTGTGGCCAAAATATGCAAAAATTATAGCTCTCAAAATGTGGCGATGCAAAAAACTATTTAAAGCGTCTTTTAGCGTGACAGCTGCCAATCATAAAAACCCGCTATAAATAGTAAATCAAACCCCCCTATTATCACCCCCTTAGTTAGGGAAAAATAATAAAATTAAAAAAATGTATTTATTTCCATTTTCCGGTTAGGGTTGCGGCTAAAGTTAGGGTTAGGGTTGGCGCTAAAGTTAGGATTAGGGTTAGGGTTGGGATTAGGGATGTGTTAGGGTAGGTTTGTGGTTAGGGTTGGGACTAGGTTAGGGGTTGTTGGGGTTAGGGTTGGAGTTAGAATTGGGGGGTTTCCGCTGTTTAGGCACATCAGGGCCTCCAAATGTGACATGGCTCTGATCTCAATTCCACCAATTCTGCGTTGAAAAAGTCAAACGGTGCTCCTTCACTTCTGAGCTCTGCCATGCGTCCAAACAGTATTTATCCCCACATATGGGGTATCAGCGTACTCTGGACCCCAAGATTATGTGCAATTTGTCCTATTTCTTCTGTTACCCTTGGGAAAATAAAAAACTGGGGCGAAAATATCATTTTTGTACAAAAAAAATTATTTTTTGTTTTTAAACGGCTGTACATTATAAACTTCTGTGAAGCACTTGGGCTTCATAGCGCTCACCACACACCTAGATAAGTTCCTTGTGGGTCTATTTTCCAAAATGGGGGTCACTTTGTTGGGATTTCCACTGTTTTAGGCGCATCAGGGCCTCCAAATGCGACATGACGCCCCCAGACCATTCCATCAAAGTCTGCAATCCAAAAACGTCACTACTTCCCTTCCGAGCCCCAACGTGTACCCATACAGTAGTTTTCTTTCCTCCCACATATTGGTATCAGCGTACTCAGGACAAATTGGGCAACAACTTTGGGGTCCAATTTCTCCTGTTACCCTTGTAAAAATAAAATATTGGGGGAAAAAATCATTTTTGCAAAAAAAAAAAAGATTTTTTATTTTATACGCTGTGCGTTATAAACTTCTGTGAAGCACTTCGGGGTTCAAAGTTCTCACCACACATCTAGATAAGTTCCTTGTGGGTCATTTTTCCAAAAATGGGGTCACTTGTGGGGGTTTCCACTGTTTAGGCGCATCAGGGCTCTCCAAATGCGACATGACGCACCCAGACCATTCCATCAAAGTCTGCAATCCAAAACGTCACTACTTCCCTTCCGAGCCCTGACGTGCGCCCATACAGTAGTTTTCTTCTCCCACATATTGGGAATCAGCGTACTCAGGACAAATTGGACAACAACTTTTTGGGGTCCAATTTCTCCTGTTACCCTTGTGAAAATAAAATATGGGGGCGAAAAAATCATTTTGGGAAAAAAAAAAAAAGGATTTTTTATTTTAACGGCTGTGCTTATAAACTTCTGTGAAGCACTTCGGGTTCAAAGTGCTCACCACACATCTAGATAATTCCTTGTGGGTCTATTTGCCAAATGGGGTCACTGTGGGGTTTTTCCACTGTTTAGGTGCATCAGGGCTCTCCAAATGTGACATGACGCCCCCAGACCATTCCATCAAAGTCTGCAATCCAAAACTCACTACTTCCCTTCCGAGCCCCGACGTGTGCCCATACAGTAGTTTTCGCCCCACAATATTGGGTATCAGTGTACTCAGGACAAATTGGACAACAACTTTTTGGTTCCAATTTCTTCTGTTACCCTTGTGAAAATAAAATTGGGGGCAAAAAAATCATTTTTGTAAAAAAAAAAAAAGATTTTTTATTTTAAACGGCTGTACGTTATAAACTTTAGTGAAACACCTGGGGTTTAAAGTTCTCACCACACACTAGATAAGTTCCTTGAGGGTCTAGTTTCCAAAAGGTGTCATTTATGGGGGTTTCCACTGTTTAGGCAATTTAGGAGCTCTCCAAACACGACAAAGGCGTCCAGCCAATTCTGCGTTGAAAAAGTCAGACGGCGCCCTTCCCTTCCAAACTCTGCCATGCACCCAAACAGTGGGGTTTACCCCCACATATGGGGTATCAGCGCACTCAGGACAAATTGCACAATAACTTTTGGAGTCTTGTTACCCTTGGAAAAATAAAAATTGGTGAAAAGATCATTTTTGGGAAAAAATATGATTTTTAAATTTTACGGCTCTACGTTATAAACTTGTGTGAAGCACTTGGGGTTCAAATTGCTCATCAAAACTAATAATTCCTTGGGGTCAAATTTCCCAAATGGGTAAATTTGTGGGGGGTTTCCACTGTTTAGCCCCATCAGGGCTCTCCAAAAGCAACATGGCATCCAAACTCAATCCAGCCAATTTTTGGTTGGAAAAAGTCAAATGGTGCTCCTTCCATTCCGAGCTCTGCCGTCGCCCCAAACAGGTTCCCCCCAACATAGGGGTATCAGCGTACTCAGGACAAATTGTACAACAACTTATGTGGTCCAATTTCTCCTATTACCCTTGGAAAATAAAAAATTATGACTAAAAGATAATTTTTGTGGGAAAAAAATAGATTTTTATTTTCATGCCCGGGCATTATAAACTTGTGTGAAGCACTTGGGGGTTCAAAGTGCTCACCAAGATCTAGAAAAGTTCCTTAGGGGGGCTAGTTTCCAAAATGGGGTCACTTGTGGGGGTTTTCCACTGTTTAGGCTCATCTGGGGCACTGCAAACGGAACATGACCCCCATTAACGTCGCATTCCAAAACTTTTAACTACTTCCTTTCCAAGCCCTGCCGTGCGCCCAAACAGTTTTCCCCCCCCCCACATATGGGGTATCAGCGTACTCAGACAAATGGACCAACAACTTTTGGGGTCCAATTTCCTTGGAAAAATTCAAAAATTTGGACTAAAAAATCATTTTTGTGGAAAAATTGTTTTTTTTTTTTTTTTCACACCCAGGCTTTAATAAACTTTGTGAAACACTTGAGGTTCAAAGTGCTCACAACAATCTAGAAAGTACCTTAGGGGTCTAGTTTCCAAAATGGTGTCACTTGTGGGGGTTCCACTGTTTAGGCGCATCAGGGCCTCCAAACGCGACAGGGCATCCAATCTAAAATTCCAGCCAATTTTAGTTTGAAAAATCAAACGCGCTCCTTCCCTTACGAGCTCTGCCTGTGCCCAAACAGTGGTTTTCCCCCACATATGGGGTATTGGCGTCTCAGGAGAAATTGCATAACAACCTTATCTGTCCATTTTCTCCTTTTACCCTTGTGAAAATAAAAAAAAAGTTTTGTAAAGATAATTTTTTTTTTGCTAAAAAGTAAAATATTCATTTTTTTTCCTCACTTGCTTTAGTTACTGTGAAGCACCTGAAGGGTTAATAAACTCTTGAATGTGGGTTTTGAGTACCTTGAGGGGTGCAGTTTTTTAGAATGGTGTCACTTATGGGTATTTTCTGCCAATAAAGACCCCTCAAAGTGACTTCAAAGTGTGGGGTCCCAAAAAAAAAAATGGCTTTGTAAATTTTGCAGTAAAAATGAGAAATCGCTGCATCTTTTAACACCTTAATAACTTCCTAACAAAAAAAAAATTTTGGTTCCAAAATTGTGCTATGTAAAGTAGACATGTGGAAATGTTATTTCTTAACTATTTTGTGTGATATATTTCTCTGTTTTAAGGGAAAAAATTCAAAGTTTGAAAATGCAAAATTTTAAAAATTTTCGCCATATTTGCGTTTTTTTTTAAAATAAAAAGCAAGTTATATCGAAGAAATTTTACCACTAACATAAGTAACAATAGTCACGAGAAAACAGTCTCAGAATCGCGAAGATCCTTGAAGCGTTCCAGAGTTATAACCTCATAAAGAGACAGTGGTCAGAATTGTAAAATTGGCCCGGTCATTAACGTGCAAACCACCCTTGGGGGAAGGGTTAAGCCTAGGTTCATTGGACCTTATAAGAATCATGGAGATTCTTAATCCGTTTCCTTTCGTTTACTCTTCCAGGGATATTTAAGATCCTAACGTGTTCCACAAGTCCTTATTGAAGAGGTTTGTCGAGCCAGTGGTTTCCTATGGCTGCGCCTCCTGACCCTGTTTTGGTTGAGGGCAATCTGAGAATGTGGTTGAGAAAATATTGGATTCTCGTTTTCTAGACGAAACTCCAGTATTTGGTTAGTGGAAGGTTATGGTCAGGAGGACAATATCTTGGTGTTTGCTTCGGACATCCATGCTAGGAGACTGATCCGTGCGTATCACAGAGCTCACCTGACCGACCTGTTGCCCAAATGAGGGTTCGTGACCCCTCCCAAGGGGGGTACTGTTGTGAATGTGTTAGAAATGAATTCTGAGCAGAAGCTCCCTCTGGTGGTTATAAACAGTACTGAACCATTCAATGAGGATTGGCAATCAGAGTTACAGACTGTCTTAATATAAGGGAGGTTCCCCCCATCAGGTTGCCGGGATCAATTGTTCTTGTCTCAACTGTGGTTCCTGTTCACTTGGAAGCTTGCTGAGTCTTGCCTCTTCTCCTGCTCTCAGATAATGATATTTTGTTTTTATTTTTTGTGCTTGCTTTTGCATTGTTCCCTGCACTTCTCTGAGGTCAGCCAGTCCCCTCCGGGGCTTGTGCTCCTCTCATTTTATCTGAGCCACTGTTTATTTGTTCATTGCCTTTTCCAGTTTTTTCAGTGGCTGCGGCTTAGTTTTGTTACACCAGAGAACTAATTTTAGGTGGTAGAGTCGTGTGACCAGGTGTTTTTTGCAATTAGTTGAGTTTGTAATTTTTTTAGGGTTTTTTGGATTGCAGTAAGTGTCCTTCCTATCCTTTTTCTTTCTAAGCAGATTGGCCCCAGCGTTGCTCTTACTATTTTCTGTCTGTGTCTGTATACCTCTTGTCTAACCGCCATTACATTTTGGGGCTCCTATGTTCTTTGGGGATCTGCTCCGGGCAGATAGCTTTCCTCTTTCTATCTTTAGGTGTAGTTAACCTCTCAGCTGTGATGAGGCCATCTAGGACCAACGAAGGAACGCTCCACGGCTGCCTTAGTTGTGGTGGTAGTCAGGGTACTGCAAATCCAGTAATTCCAACCTCTCTGGTTATTGCCGTTTTTGCCTCTCCCTCAGCTACCAAATCATAACAACAACCCCTTTGTATACCAGACCAATGCCCTAACCCCATAACTTCCCTGTCCAACATAACCAAGGGGAGCTTAATTGTCTCCTCTCCAAATCGCACCCACAACCTGTGCACTTGACCCCATTCCAACCCCACCTCCTCCCCAACCTCACTACCACATTACCACCCTAAACCCACCTCTTCAACCTATCACTAACTTCCGGTACCTTCCCTTCTGCTTCAAGCATGCCACAATCACGCCTATCCTTAAAAAGCCAACCCTCGACCCAACCGCTATGTCCAGCTATCGCCCAATATGCTGCTCCCATTCGCTTCCAAACTCCTGGAGCTGCATGTCCACGCTGAGCTTTCCTACCACTCTCTTCTAACTTGCTCTTTGACACTCTACAATCTGGTTACCGCCCCATCACCCACTGAGACAGCCCTGACCAAAATTACTAATGACCTACTTACAGCCAAAGCGAATGGACAATACTCTATACCTCCCCGTTCTTGACCTGTCC
>JARQOD010005510.1:0-47589 GCA_033576555.1 Oophaga sylvatica
GGCCCCAGCGTTTGCTCATACTATTTTCTGTCTGTGTCTGTATTTCCTCTTGTCTAACCGCCATTTGGGGGCTTCCTATATTCTTTGGGGATTCTGCTCCGGGGCAGATAGCTTTCCTCTTTCTATCTTTAGATGTAGTTAATCTCTCAGGCTGTGAAGAGGCGTCTAGGACCAACGTAGGAACGCTCCACGGCTGCCTTTAGTTGTGGTGGTTAGTCAGGGTACTGCAATCTAAAAGATTTCAACCTCTGGTGTATTGCCGTTTTTGCCTGCTCTCCTCAGCTACCAAAACATAACAGTATCACCGGCCAAAACTGAAAATTATATAGTACTCACAGAAGGGAAAAATATTTGAAAAAAAAAAAAGTTGTCAGAGATTTTTTTTTTTCTGTTTCTTGCATTTTTCCCTCTTATTCTCTGAGTGCTGAGGAGGATTTTTTTTCTCAATGGAGCTTGCACAGCTGTCTGGCGTGTGGATCAGCTTGCCACTGAGGTTCGGAGTATTGCTGTCTATCTTGCTGGGTTGCCGTTGTGGAACCTAGGATTCCCATGCTAGATTTGTTTTGGGGATCGGGACAAATTTCTGAATTTCAAAAATAACTGTAAGTTGTTCTTTTGCCTTAAAACTAAGTCCTCAGGGACGCAGCACAGCAGGTTCAAATTGTCATCTCTCTCCTGCGCAGCGATCCTCAGGATTGGGCTTTTTCCCTGACATCTGGGGACCCTGTTTTAAGTGATGTTGATGCATTTTTTCTGGCTTGGGGTTATTGTACGATGAGCCTAATGTCACTGATCAAGCTGAAAGAACCTTGTTGGCATTAAATCAGGGGCTTGAGGACGCTGAGTTGTGCTGTCAGAAATTCCGAATGGGCAGTCCTACCAAATGGAATGATGATGCTTTGGCAGCCCTTTTTCGGAAGGGGCTGTCAGAAATGTAAAAGATGTTATGGTGGGTTCCCTGCTCCCTCTGGTCTCAATGATTCTATGTCATTAGCGATTCAAATTGACAGACGTTTGCGTGAGCGCAGAGGTATGCGTGGAATAGTGTTGCCTTGTGAGCCAGCTTCTGAACCCATGCAGTGTGATAGAGTGGCTTCTGGGGCACAGCGTCATGAGTTTCGAAAGCGCAATGGGTTATGTTTCTATTGTGGTGACGCCTCTCATGCTATTTCTGTCTGCCCTAAGCGGGGAAGACGTTTTTCACGCTCAGTTGTCTTGGTAGTGTTCAGACTAAATTTCTGTTGACTGTTACCCTGATTTGCTCCCTGTCCACATTTTCTGCTCAGGCTTTTGTTGATTCGGAGCAGCTATTAACCTGATGGATTTTGATTTTGCCAAATTGTGGGTTTCCCTTGATACCCCTACGAAGTCTATTCACCTACTGGGGATTGATTCTACCCCTTTGGCTGAGAATAAACCCCAGTTTTCTACTCAGGTGATAATGAGGGTTGAACCTGATCATCAGGAGAGTTGCAAATTTTTGATTCTGTATAATCTGCATGACATTATTGTACTAGGTTTCCCTTGGTTACAGTCTCATAATCCTGTTTTGGATTGGAAATTTGTGTCTGTAACCAGTTGGGGCTGCCAATGTGTTAATGCCAACACTCCTGTTTTTTCTGCCTCTCCCCAGTCTCAGGATGTTCCTGACTTTTTGACTGATTTTTCTGATGTGTTTAGCGAAAGTAAATCTGCATCCTTGCCCCCCATAGGAGCTATGACTGCGCTATTGAATTAGTGCCTGGTAGTAAATTCCCTAAAGGTCGCCTTTTTTAACTTGTCTGTACCTGAACATGACGCTATGCGGTCTTATATCAAGGAGTCATTGGAAAGGGTCATATCAGACCATCCTCTTCACCCTTGGGTGCCGGTTTTTTCTTTGTGGCCAAAAAGGATGGTTCATTGAGGCTGTGTATTGATTATCGCCTCCTGAATAAGATCACTGTGAAATATCAATATCCGTTAGCCTTGATTTCTGACCTGTTTTCCAGGGTGAAAAGTGCTACTTGGTTTACCAAGCTTGACCTCAGGGGGCGTATAACCTTATTCGCATTAAGCACGGGGTATGAATGGAAGACGGCGTTTAATACCCCAGAGGGGCATTTTGAGTACCTAGTGATGCCCTTTGGGCTCGCTAATGCTCCTTCCGTCTTCCAGTCCTTCATGAATGACATTTTCAGGGATTTTGTGGATAAATTTCTGATTGTTTATTTGGATGATATCTTGATTTTTTCCAATGACTGGGACTCTCATGTGAAACATGTTCGGACTGTGTTCCAGATTTTGAGAGAGAATGCTCTGTATGTAAAGGGATCAAAGTGACTTTTTGGCGTACAGAGGATCTCATTTATGGGATTCATTTTGTCTCCATCTGTTATTGAAATGGACCCGGTCAAGGTTCAGGCCATCTGTGATTGGGTCCAACCTACTTCATTAAAGGCTCTTCAGAGATTTTGGGGTTTTGCCAATTTTTATCGTAAATTTATTGGTAATTTCTCTGTTATTGTTAAACCATTGACTGATTTGACCAAAAAGGGTTCTGATGTGGCGAATTGGCCTCCTGAGGCAGTCTCTGCGTTTCAGGAACTTAAGCAGAGATTCACTTCTGCTCCTGTTCTACGGCAGCCTGATGTTTCTCTGCCATTTCAGGTGGAGGTTGATGCCTCTAAAATTGGGGCAGGTGCCGTTTTGTCCCAAAGAGATCCTGAGACCTCTAAAAGTAACTCTTGTGCCTTTTTCTCTCGAAAATTTTCTCCAACTGAACGTAATTATGACGTGGGTAATCGGGAGTTATTGGCCATGAAGTGGGCTTTTGAAGAGTGGAGACATTGGCTGGAGGGAGCCAAACATCAGGTGGTGGTCCTCAGGAACCATAAGAATCTGGTTTATCTGGAATCAGCCAAGTGACTTAATCCTAGACAGGCCAGGTGGGCCTTGTTTTTCACAACGTTTTAATTTTGTGGTTTCCTTTCTTCCTGGCACTAAGAATGTTAAGGCGGATGCCCTCTCGAGGAGTTTCCTTGCGGACTCTCCTGAGTTATCTGATCCTGCTGTTATTTTGAAAGAGGGTGTAGTTCTTTCCGCCATCTCGCCCAATTTGAGACTGGCTCTGGAAGGGTGTCAGGATGATAAACCCGAGCTCTGCCCTATTGGGAAATTGTTTGTCCCAGACCGGTGGAAAAAGAGTGTGATGTCTGAGATTCATTGTTCCGCGTTGACCGGTCATCCCGGAATTTTTGGTACCAGAGACTTGGTCAGTCGGTCCTTTTGGTGGCCTACTTTGTCTCGTGACGTCAGGGAATTTGTGCAGACCTGTGGGACTTGCTCTCGCTCCAAGCCTTGCTCTCGCTCTAGTGGTTTGTTGATGCCATTGCCTGTGCCCAAGAGACCATGGACCCATATCTCTATGGATTTTATTTCCGACCTCCCTGTTTCTCAGAAAATGACTGTTATCTGGGTGATTTGTGATAGGTTTTCCAAGATGATACATCTTGTGCCATTACCTAAGTTGCCTTCCTCCTCCGAATTGGTGCCTTTGTTCCTTCAGCACGTGGTTCGGTTACACGGCATTCCTGAGAACATTGTGTCTGACAGAGGAGTCCAGTTTGTTTCCAGATTTTGGAGGACTTTTTGTTCTAAACTTGGTATTCAATTGTCTTTCTCCTCTGCTTTTCATCCTCAGACCAATGGACAAACTGAGAGAACAAACCTGACATTGGAGACTTATCTGAGATGCTTTGTGTCTGCTGATTAGTGTTGAGCGATACTGCTTGGTATCGGAAAATATCGGATCGGAATGCAGTCGCCGATATCACTAAATATCGCCGATATCCGATTCCGATACCGGAAGTCCAATGTAAGTCTATGGGAACAAAATATCGCAACTAAAAAAAACCTTTATTTCCTTGTAAACACTAAATATACACACATAGAATACATATATATATATATACATGTCATTGTGACATATATATATACATATATGTATAGTTTATACACTTCTACATAGTAAAATATCCTCTGATTCAATTGCCGGGTAAAGCCGGCTTCTGTGAAAAGACAGAAGCACCCGACATGAAATGACACTTGGTGTACATAGGGTTAACCATGTCTTTTCATGTCGTTTGCAATCTGATTTGCACAAACAATTACATCAGTCTATGTGTGCAAAATTTCACACCTGTAGGGTTAATTAAAGGTGTAAATTCGTTGTAAAAAAAACGGACTTTTTTGCTACGAATTTACACCTTTAATTAACCCCTACAGGTGTGAAATTTTGCACACATAGACTGATGTAATTGTTTGTGCAAATCAGATATCAAACTACATGAAAAGACATGGTTAACTCTATGTAAACCAAGTGTCATTTCATGTCGGGTTCTGCATTTTCACAAAAGCCGGCAATTGAATTAGCGGCTATTATACTATGTAGAAGTGTATGAACTATAAATATAAATATATATATATATATATGTGTCACAAATTTAATGACATTTTATATATATATATGAGGTGTAAAATTGCTGAAAAAAAATGCGTGGGCTCCCGCCCTATTTTCGCAACCAGACAGACAAAGCCAGTGAGTGGGGGCAGATAATAATAGCCCAGAGAGGGACCATTATTTTTGCCCCCCCGGCTACTAACATCTGCCCCCAGACACCCCAGAAAGGGCAAATCTCTAATTAGATTTGCCCTTTCTGGCACTTTGCCCGTCTATTCCCATTGCCCTGTAGCGGTGGCGAATGGGTTAATAAGGGGTTAAAATGACCTTGCAATTGAAAGGTCACTTTAAGCCAGGTTAATAATTGAGAGCTGTCAATTAGACAACTATCAATTGTTAATCCTATTGTATGAAAGAAAAATCAAACACACACACTTTAATAAAAAATAAGTTTAATGAAATAATCACACAGTTTTTGACCATATTTTATTTTCCTGCTAAAACCATTTCCTGTAATAAAAATAAAATAATAAAGCAAAATTATTCTTACCAATCCGATGTACAGTCAGGTCCCACGGTGTAATCCTTCAGAAAGGGTTAATGTTTACTGCAGGGACCGCAGCTAATGCTGCAGCCTCACAGTAAACCCCCAAATGAATGAGTTCCTCTCCTGGCTGACAGGAGAGGAAGTGGAAAGCTTAATTGATTGCTTTCCACTTTCACTTCAGGTCAGCCAGGGACACAATCAGTGACGTCAGAGGGAACTGGTTAACAAAAATAGGGGATCCCCTCGAAAAAAATTGGTCGTGGGGTCCCCCCTATTTTTGTTAACCAGCCAGATGAAGCAGGCTGCTGAGGCCTGGATTTTCAGGCTGTTAAGGAGCCAAGATCCATGGACCTTGCCAGCCTGATAATACCAGGCCACAGCAGTCTGCATATCTTGGCTGATTAACAAAAATAGGGGATCCCCTCGAAAAAAATTGGCGTGGGGTCCCCCTATTTTTGTTAACCAGCCAGATGAAGCAGACCGCTGAGGCCTGGTTTTTCAGGCTGGTAAGGATCCAATATCC
Source organism: Oophaga sylvatica (assembly GCA_033576555.1). Lineage (NCBI taxonomy): Eukaryota > Metazoa > Chordata > Amphibia > Anura > Dendrobatidae > Oophaga > Oophaga sylvatica. Next base: position 5,512 of record JARQOD010005510.1, read on the forward strand.
ATGGACCTTGCAAGCCTGATAATACCAGGCCACAGCAGTCTGCTTAGCTTGGCTGGTTAACAAAAATAGGGGATCCCCTCGAAAAAAAAACGGCGTAGGGGTCCCTGTTGTGAATGGGTTTGAGATGAGTTCTGAGCAGAGGCTCCCTCTGGTGGTTACAAGCGGTACTAGTGAGGATTGTGAGGACTGGGAATCAGGTGTTACTGATTGGTCTTATTTAAGGGAATCATTTTCCCATCAGGGTTGCCGGTGATCAATTGTTCTGGTCTGAATCCTTCTTCCAGTTTCCCTTGTAGCCTGCTGTGTCGTGTCTGCATCTCCTGCTATCAGATAAGACAATTTCTTATTTTGTGTTTTTGCTATATTTTTTCATTTGGTCCTGCACTTCTGTGGGGGCCTTCTGGGTCCCCTCCGGGGGCTTTTGCCCTCTCAGTTTAGTTCAGCCACTGTGTTTTGTACTTTTGCTTTTTCCAGTTTTTTTCAGTGGCTGCTGTTTTTGTTACACCAGAGAACTAATTTAGGTGGTAGAGGTCGTGTGATCTCAGGTGATTTTGAAATTAGTAGAGTTGGTGTTTTTCAGGGTTTTCTGGGATTGCAGTAAGTACCCTTCCTGTCCTTTTCTATTTAGATAGTTTGGGCCCCAGCGTTTGCTCATACTATTTTCTTTCTGTGTCAGTATTTCCTCTTGTCTAACCGCCATTACATGTTTGGGGGCTTTCTATTATCTTTGGGGGTTCTGCTACGGGGCAGATAGCTTTCCTATTTCTATCTTTAGGTGTAGTTAGTTTCTCAGGCTGTGACGAGGCGTCTAGGACCAACGTAGGAACGCTCCACGGCTGCCTCTAGTTGCGGTGTTAGTCAGGGTACTGCAATCTCATAGATTCCAACTGCTCTGGTGTATTTCCTTTTTTGCCTGCACTCCTCAGCTACCGTAACATAACAGTATCACCGGCCATAAAAATTGTATGGTACTCACAGAAGGGAAAAAATATTTTGAAGGAAGAAAAGTTGTCAGAGATATTTTTCTGTTTGTTGCATTTTTTTTTTTTTTCCCTCTGTATCTCTGGGTGCTGGGGAGGATCTTTTCTCCCAATGGAGTTTGCACAGTTGTCTGGCCGTGTGGATCAGCTTGCCACTGAGGTTCAGAGTATTGCTGCATATCTTGCTAGGTTGCCTGTTGTGGAACCTAGGATCCCCATGCCAGATTTGTTTTTAGGGGATCGAGCTAAGTTTCAGAATTTCAAAAATAATTGTAAATTGTTTCTTGCCTTAAAATCTAAGTCCTCAGGAAACGCAGCGCAGCAGGTTCAAATTATCATCTCGCTCCTGCGCGGCGATCCTCAGGATTGGGCTTTTTCCCTGATACCTGGGGATCCTGTTTTGAGTGATGTTGATGCATTTTTTCAGGCTTTGGGGTTATTGTACGATGAGCCTAATGTCACTGATCAAGCTGAAAAAGCCTTGTTGGCATTAAATCAGGGGCTTGATGACGCTGAGTTATACTGTCAGAGATTCCGTAGGTGGGCAGTCCTGACCAAATGGAATGACGACGCTTTGGCGGCCCTTTTCCGGAAGGGTCTGTCGGATAATGTAAAGGATGTTATGGTGGGATTCCCTGTCCCCTCTGGTCTCAATGATTCTATGTCATTGGCGATTCAAATTGACAGACGTTTGCGTGAGCGGAGAAGTATGCGTGGAGTGGTGTTGCCTTGTGAGCCAGCTGCTGAGCCCATGCAGTGTGATGGAGTGGTGTCTGGGGCACAGCGTCATGAGTTTCGAAAGCGCAATGGGTTATGTTTCTACTGTGGTGATGCCTCTCATGCTATTTCAGTCTGCCCTAAGCGGGGAAGACATTTTGCACGCTCAGTTGTCTTGGGTAGTGTTCAGACTAAGTTTTTATTAACTGTCACTCTGATATGCTCTCTGTCCTCATTTTCTGCTCAGGCTTTCGTTGATTCTGGAGCAGCTATTAACCTGATGGATTATGATTTTGCTAAACGTTGTGGGTTTTCCTTGATACCCTACAGAAGTCTATTCCTTTACTGGGGATCGATTCTACCCTTTGGCTGAGAATAAACCTCAGTTTTCTACTCAGGTGATAATGAGGGTTGAACCTGATCACCAGGAGTGCTGCAAATTTTTGGTTCTATATAATCTGCATGACATTATAGTGCTGGGTTTCCCTTGGTTACAGTCTCATAATCCTGTTTTGGATTGGAAATCTGTGTCTGTAACCAGTTGGGGCTGCCAATGTGTTAGTGCCAACACTCCTGTTTTTTCTGCCTCCCCCCAGGCTGAGGATGTTCCTGACTTTTTGTTGATTTTTCTGATGTGTTTAGCGAAAGTAAATCTGCATCCTTACCTCCCCATAGGAGCTATGACTGCGCTATTGAATTAGTGCCAGGTAGTAAATTCCCTAAGGGTCGCCTTTTTAACTTGTCTGTACCTGAACATGACGCTATGCGGTCTTATATCAAGGAATCATTGGAGAAGGGTCATATCAGACCATCCTCTTCACCCTTAGGTGCCGGTTTTTTCTTTGTGGCCAAAAAAGATGGTTCATTAAGGCCGTGTATTGATTATCGTCTCTTGAACAATATTACTGTGAAATATCAATACCCGTTACCCTTGATTTCTGACCTGTTTTCCAGGGTGAAAAACGCTACTTGGTTTACCAAGCTTGACCTCAGGGGGGCGTATAACCTTATTCGCATTAAGCACGGGGATGAATGGAAGACGGCATTTAACACCCCTGAAGGGCATTTTGAGTACCTTGTGATGCCCTTTGGGCTCACTAATGCTCCTTCCGTCTTCCAGTCCTTCATGAATGACATTTTCAGGGATTTTGTGGACAAGTTTCTGATTGTTTATTTGGATGATATCTTGATTTTTTCTAATGACTGGGACTCTCATGTGAAACATGTTCGAACTGTATTCCAGATTTTGAGAGAGAATGCTCTGTATGTGAAGGGATCAAAGTGTCTTTTTGGCGTACAGAAGATCTCATTTCTGGGATTCATTTTGTCCCCATCTGTTATTGAAATGGACCCGGTCAAGGTTCAGGCCATCTGTGATTGGGTCCAACCTACTTCATTAAAGGCTCTTCAGAGATTTTTGGGTTTTGCCAATTTTTATCGTAAATTTATTGGTAATTTCTTGTTATTGTTAAACCATTAACTGATTTGACCAGAAAGGGTTCTGATGTGGTGAATTGGCCTCCTGAGGCAGTCTCTGCGTTTCAGGAACTTAAGCAGAGATTCACTTCTGCTCCTGTTCTACGGCAGCCTGATGTTTCTCTGCCATTTCAGGTGGAGGTTGATGCCTCTGAAATTGGGGCAGGTGCCGTTTTGTCCCAAAAAGATCCAGAGACCTCTAAAAGTAACCCTTGTGCCTTTTTCTCTCGAAAATTTTCTCCTACTGAACGTAATTATGACGTGGGTAATCGGGAGTTATTGGCCATGAAGTGGGCTTTTGAAGAGTGGAGACATTGGCTGGAGGGAGCCAAAATCAGGTGGTGGTCCTTACGGACCATAAGAATCTGGTCTATCTGGAATCTGCCAAGCGACTCAATCCTAGACAGGCCAGGTGGGCCTTGTTTTTCACACGTTTTAATTTTGTGGTTTCCTTTCTTCCTGGCACTAAGAATGTTAAGGCGGATGCCCTCTCGAGGAGTTTCCTTGCGGACTCTCCTGAGCTATCTGATCCCTCTGTTATTTTGAAGGAGGGTGTAGTTCTTTCCGCCATCTCGCCCAATTTGAGACTTGCTCTGGAGGGTGTCAGGAGGATAGGCCCGAGCGCTGCCCTGTTGGAAAATTGTTTGTCCCGGACCAATGGAAAAAGAGTGTGATGTCTGAGATTCATTGTTCCGCATTGGCTGGGCATCCCGGAATTTTTGGTACCAGAGACTTGGTTAGTCGGTCCTTTTGGTGGCCTACCTTGTCTCGCGATGTCAGGGAATTTGTGCAGTCCTGCGGGACTTGCTCTCGCTCCAAGCCTTGCTCTCGCTCTAGTGGTTTGTTGATGCCATTGCCTGTGCCCAAGAGACCATGGACCCATATCTCTATGGATTTCATTTCCGATCTTCCTGTTTCTCAGAGAATGACCACCATCTGGGTAATTTGTGATAGGTTTTCCAAAATGATATATCTTGTGCCATTACCTAAGTTGCCTTCCTCCTCTGAATTGGTGCCGTTGTTCCTTCAGCACGTGGTTCGTTTACACGGCATTCCTGAGAACATTGTGTCTGACAGAGGAGTCCAGTTTGTTTCCAGATTTTGGAGGACTTTTTGTTCTAAACTGGGTGTTCAATTGTCTTTCTCCTCGGCATTTCATCCTCAGACCAATGGTCAAACTGAGAGAACAAACCAGACATTGGAGACTTATCTAAGATGCTTTGTGTCTGCTGATCAGGATGACTGGGTCTCTTTTTTGCCTTTGGCTGAGTTTGCTCTTAATAATAGGGCTAGCTCTGCCACTTTGATGTCTCCGTTTTTCTGTAATTCTGGGTTTCACCTCGATTTTCTTCAGGACAGACGGAGGCTTCTGTCTGTCCAGGTGTTGACTCTGTTGTTGAGCGTATGCAGCAGATTTGGGACCAGGTAGTGGAGAGGTTGTCCCTCTCTCAGGAGAAGGCCCAGCGGTTTGCTAACCGGCATAGGACTGATGGTCCTCGGTTTGAAGTGGGGGACTTGGTCTGGTTGTCCTCAAAGAATATTCCTATGAGAGTAGCATCTCCTAAATTTAAGCCTAGGTTCATTGGACCTTATAAGATCATGGAGATTATTAATCCTGTTTCTTTTCGTTTGCTTCTTCCAGGGACATTTAAGATCCATAACGTGTTCCACAAGTCCTTGTTAAAGAGGTTTGTTGAGCCAGTGGTTCCTGCTGCTGTGCCTCCTGACCCTGTTTTGGTTGAGGGCAATCTGGAGTATGTGGTTGAGAAAATATTGGATTCTCGTTTTTCTAGACGAAGACTCCAGTATTTGGTTAAATGGAGAGGTTATGGTCAGGAAGATAATTCTTGGGTGTTTGCTTCGGACATCCATGCTAGGAGACTTATCCGTGCGTATCATAGAACTCATCCTGACCGACCTGGTTGCTCAAATGAGGGTTTGGTGACCCCTCCTCAAGGGGGGGGTACTGTTGTGAATGGGTTTGAGATGAGTTCTGAGCAGAGGCTCCCTCTGGTGGTTACAAGCGGTACTAGTGAGGATTGTGAGGACTGGGAATCAGGTGTTACTGATTGGTCTTATTTAAGGGAATCATTTTCCCATCAGGGTTGCCGGTGATCAATTGTTCTGGTCTGAATCCTTCTTTCCAGTTTCCCTTGTAGCCTGCTGTGTCGTGTCTGCATCTCCTGCTATCAGATAAGACAATTTCTTATTTTGTGTTTTTGCTATATTTTTTCATTTGGTCCTGCACTTCTGTGGGGGCCTTCTGGGTCCCCTCCGGGGGCTTTTGCCCTCTCAGTTTAGTTCAGCCACTGTGTTTTGTACTTTTGCTTTTTCCAGTTTTTTCAGTGGCTGCTGTTTTTGTTACACCAGAGAACTAATTTAGGTGGTAGAGGTCGTGTGATCTCAGGTGATTTTGAAATTAGTAGAGTTGGTGTTTTTCAGGGTTTTCTGGATTGCAGTAAGTACCCTTCCTGTCCTTTTCTATTTAGATAGTTTGGGCCCCAGAGTTTGCTCATACTATTTTCTTTCTGTGTCAGTATTTCCTCTTGTCTAACCGCCATTACATGTTTGGGGGCTTTCTATTATCTTTGGGGTTCTGCTACGGGGCAGATAGCTTTCCTATTTCTATCTTTAGGTGTAGTTAGTTTCTCAGGCTGTGACGAGGCGTCTAGGACCAACGTAGGAACGCTCCACGGCTGCCTCTAGTTGCGGTGGTTAGTCAGGGTACTGCAATCTCATAGATTCCAACTCCTCTGGTGTATTTCCTTTTTTGCCTGCACTCCTCAGCTACCGTAACATAACAGGTCCCCCTATTTTTGTTAACCAGCCAAGTAAAATGCAGACTGCTGCGGCCTGGTATTAAAAGACTGTCAAGGCCCATGGATTTTGGCCCTCAACAGCCTGATAATACCAGGCTACAGCAGCCCCACATTTGGCGCATCAAAAGATGTGCCAATTGTGGCACTTTACCCGGCTCTTCCCACTTGCCCTGTAGCGGTGGCAAGCGGGGTAATAAGGGGTTAATGTCACCGTTGATTGCACGGTGACAATAAGCCCGGTTAATAATGGAGAGGCGTCAATAAGACACCGATCCATTATTAATCCCAAAGTTATTAAATGCATAAAAAAAAGACAAAGCAAGAAAAAAGTATTTTAATGAAATAAAAGAGACAACACAGTTTTCATTTCTTTTATTGTACTCTCATTCCTGCGACGCCATCGATCTCCTGTAAAAAAAGAAAAAAAACAAACCAACAGTATACCACCTGTCCGACGCAGTCCATAACGACAGTCCCACGACGATCCAGCTCTGCTACATCGCAATGACAGGTCAGAGCCTGTCATCCCGGCGCAGCACAGCTGATTACCTGCTTCCCCGGCGGTGACGTCATCGGACTGACTGCTTTACGGCCGGGATTACCCAGCAGTCACTGCAGTTATCGCGAGAAACTGCATGTGACCGCCGGGGAGAAGAGGATGGCGGCCATGAAGCAGTCCAGGCCGTGACCGCCGGAGATCTTCTGCCAGGTAAGTGCCGCTGACTCCTGACAGACCCGACCGACGGACACTGACAGTGACAGACCCGACCGACGGACACAGACAGTGACAGTGACAAATCCGATTCCGGTATTCGATATGACGAAAATATCGGTATTCGGAATCGAAAGGCCGATACAGCTAATATCGGCCGATATCCGATATTTGCAGTATCGTATCGCTCAACACTACTGCTGATCAAGATGACTGGGTCTCTTTTTGCCTTTGGCTGAGTTTGCTCTTAATAATAGGGCTAGCTCTGTCACTTTGATGTCTCCATTTTTCTGCAATTTTGGGTTTCACCCTCGATTTTCTTCGGGACAGACGGAGGCTTCTGTCTGTCCGGGTGTTGACTCTGTTGTGGAGTGTATGCAGCAGATTTGGGACCAGGTAGTGGAGAGGTTGTCCCTCTCTCAGGAGAAGGCCCAGCAGTTTGCCAACCGGCATAGGACTGATGGTCCTCGGTTTAAAGTGAGGGACTTGGTCTGGTTGTCCTCAAGAAATATCCCTATGAGAGTTGCATCTCCTAAGTTTAAGCCTAGGTTCATTGGACCTTATAAGATCATGGAGATTCTTAATCCTGTTTCCTTTAGTTTACTTCTTCCAGGGACATTTAAGATCCATAACGTGTTCCACAAGTCCTTATTGAAGAGGTTTGTCGAGCCAGTGGTTCCTATGGCTGTGCCTCCTGACCCTGTTTTGGTTGAGGGCAATCTGGAATATGTGGTTGAGAAAATATTGGATTCTCGTTTTTCTAGACGGAAACTCCAGTATTTGGTTAAGTGGAGAGGTTATGGTCAGGAGGACAATTCTTGGGTGTTTGCTTCGGACATCCATGCTAGGAGACTGATCCGTGCGTATCACCAAGCTCATCCTGACCGACCTGGTTGCACAAATGAGGGTTCGGTGACCCCTCCTCAAGGGGGGGATATTGTTGTGAATGTTTTGGAAATGAATTCTGAGCAGAAGCTCCCTCTGGTGGTTACAAACAGTACTGAACCATTCAATGAGGATTGGCAATCAGGAGTCACAGACTGGCTTAATATAAGGGAGGTTCCCTCCCATGATGGTTGCCGGTGATCAATTGTTCTTGTCTCAACTGTGGTTCCTGATTCACTTGGAAGCTTGCTTAGTCGTGCCTCTTCTTCTGCTTTCAGATAAGATATTTTCTGTTTTTGTTTTTGTGCTTACCCTTTGCATATTTCTCTGCATTTCTGTGAGGCTAGCCAGGTTCCCCCCGGGGGGCTTGGGCTCCTCTCAGTTCCACTGGAGCCACTGTTATTTGTTCATTTGGCTTTTCCAGTTTTGTATTTTCAGTGGCTGCGGCTTAGTTTTGTTACACCAGAGAACTGATTTAGGTGGTAGAGGTCGTGTGATCTCAGGTGTTTTTGCAATCAGTAGCGCTGGCATTTTTTAGTGTTTTTTTGGATTGCAGTGAGTATCCTTTCTATCCTTTTCTGTCTAGGCAGATTGGGCCCCAGCGTTTGCTCATACTATTTTCTGTCTGTGTCTGTATTTCCTCTTGTCTAACCGCCATTACATGTTTGGGGGCTTCCTATGTTCTTTGGGGATCTGCTCCGGGGCAGATAGCTTTCCTCTTTCTATCTTTAGGTGTAGTTAATCTCTCAGGCTGTGAAGAGGCGTCTAGGACCAACGTAGTAACGCTCCACGGCTGCCTTTAGTTGTAGTGGTTAGTCAGGGTACTGCAATCCAATAGATTCCAACCTCTCTGGTGTATTGCCGTTTTTGCCTGCTCTCCTCAGCTACCAAAACATAACACAGTACTGTCTGTAACCACCAGAGGAAGCCTCTGCTCAGAAACCATCTCTAGCACATTCATAACACCATGCCTGCTGCTCCAGTCTCTGATAGGCCCCATGCCTGCTGCTCCAGTCTCTGATCGGCCCCATGGCTGCGGCTCCACACTCTGATAGGCCCCATGCCTGCTGCTCCAGTCTCTGATTGGCCCCATGGCTGCTGCTCCACTCTCTGATAGGCCCCATGCCTGCTGCTCCAGTTTCTGATCTGCCCCATGGCTGCTGCTCCAGTCTCTGATTGGCCCCATGAGTGCTGCTCCAGTCTCTGATTGGCCCCATGCCTGCTGCTCAAGTCTCTGATTGGCCCCATGGCTTCTGCTCCAGTCTCTGATTGGCCCTATGGCTGCTGCTCCAGTCTCTGATCTGCCCCCTGGCTGCTGCTCCAGTCTCTGATTGGCCCCATGCCTGCTGCTTCAGTCTCTGATTGACCCCATGGCTGCTGCTCCAGTTTCTGATTGGCCCCATGGCTGCTGCTCCAGTCTCTGATTGGCCCCATGCCTGCTGCTTCAGTTTCTGATAGGCCCCATGCCTGCTGCTCCAGTCTCTGATCTGCCCATGGCTGCTGCTCCAGTCTCTGATTGGCCCCATGCCTGCTGCTTCAGTCTCTGATTGGCCCCATGGCTGCTGCTCCAGACTCTGATTGGCCCCATGGCTGCTGCTCCAGTCTCTGATCTGCCCCATTGGCAATGTTACTCTATAAGATGGGCCCCATGGCTGCTGCTACAGTGTGTTATGGGCCAAAATCATGGTCCATATTATTAATGATCCAGTGTATAATGGGCCCCATGCCTGCTGCTTCAGTCTCTGATCTGCCCCATCGCTGCTGCTCCAGTCTCTGATTCGCCCCATGCCTGCTGCTCCAGTCTCTGATTGGCCCATGCCTGCTGCTCCACTCTCTGATCTGCCCCATGCCTGCTGCTCCAGTCTCTGATTGGCACCATGGCTGCTGCTCCAGTCTCTGATTGGCCCCATGCCTGCTGCTCCACTCTCTGATAGGCCCCATGCCTGCTGCTCCAGTGTCTGATTGGCCCCAGGGCTGCTGCTCCAGTCTCTGATCGATCCCATGCCTGCTGCTCCACTCTCTGATAGGCCCCATGCCTGCTGCTCCAGTCTCTAATCTGCCCCATGGCTGCTGCTCCAGTCTCTGATCGGCCCCATGGCTGCTACTCCACTCTCTGATTGGCCCCATGCCTGCTGCTTCAGTCTCTGATTGGCCCCATGGCTGCTACTCCACTCTCTGATAGTCCCCATGCCTGCTGCTCCATGGCTGCTGCTCCAGTCTCTGATTGGCCCCATGGCTGCTGCTCCAGTCTCTGATTGGCCCCAAGCCTGCTGCTTCAGTCTCTGATTGGCTCCATGGCTGCTGCTCCAGTCTCTGATCTGCCCCATTGAGAATGCTACTGTATATGATGGAACCCATGGCTGCTACAGTGTGTTATGGGCCATAATCTTGGTCCATATTATTAATGATCCAGTGTATATTGGGCCCCGTGCCTGCTGCTTCAGTCTCTGATCTGCCCCATGGCTGCTGCTCCAGTCTCTGATTCGCCCCGTGCCTGCTTCTCCAGTCTCTGATTGGCCCCATGCCTGCTGCTTCAGTCTCTGATTGGCCCCATGGCTGCTGCTCCAGTCTCTGATTGGCCCCATGGCTGCTGCTCCAGTCTTTGATTGGTCCAATGGCTGCTGCTCCAGTCTCTGATTGGCCCCATGCCTGCTGCTCCACTCTCTGATCTGCCCCATGCCTGCTGCTACAGTCTCTGATTGGCCCCATGGCTGCTGCTCCAGTCTCTGATCGATCCCATGCCTACTGCTCCACTCTCTGATAGGCCCCATGCCTGCTGCTCCAGTCTCTGATCTGCCCCATGGCTGCTGCTTCAGTCTCTGATCGGCCCCATGGCTGCTGCTCCACTCTCTGATAGGTCCCATGCCTGCTGCTCCAGTCTCTGATCTTCCCCTTCGCTGCTGCTCCAGTCTCTGATCGGCCCCATGGCTGCTGCTCCACTCTCTGATAGGCCCAATGCCTGCTGCTCCACTGTTATGATTTGGTAGCTAAGGAGAGCAGGCAAAAAAGGAAATACACCAGAGCAGTTGGAAACTATGAGATTGCAGTACCCTGACTAACCACCACAACTAGAGGCAGCCGTGGAGCGTTCCTACGTTGGTCCTAGACGCCTCGTCACAGCCTGAGAAAATAACTACACCTAAAGATAGAAAGAGGAAAGCTATCTGCCCCGAGCAGATCCCCAAAGAACATAGAAAGCCCCCAAACATGTAATGGCGGTTAGACAAGAAGAAATACTGACACAGACAGAAAATAGTATGAGCAAACGTTGGGGCCCAAACTTACTAAATAGAAAAGGATAGGAAGGGCACTTACTGCAATCCCAAAAAACCCTGAAAAGCACCAACTCTACTAATTTCAAAAACACCTGAGATCACACGACCTCTACCACCTAAATTAGTTCTCTGGTGTAACCAAAAACAAAACAGCAGCCACTGAAAAAACTGGAAAAAGCAAATGTACAAACATCAGTGGCTGAACTGAACTGAGAGGCAAAAGCCCCCAGAGGGGACCCTGAAGGCCCCCACAGAAGTGCAGGACAAAATGCAAAAATCAAGCACAAAAACAAAAAGAAGAAAATGTCTTATCTGTTAGCAGGAGATTCAGACACGACACAGCAGGCTACCAAGGAAACAGGAATCAAGGATTGAGACCAGAACAATTGATCACCGGCAACCCTGATGGGAAGGTGACTCCCTTATATAAGACCAGTCAGTAACACCTGATTCCCAATCCTCACAATCTTCACTGGACAGTCCAGTACCGTTTGTAACCACCAGAGGGAGCTTCTGCTCAGAACTCATTTCCAGCCTATTCACAACACTCCACTCTCTGATCGGCCCCATGCCTGCTGCTCCAGTCTCTGATTGGCCCCATGCCTGCTGCTTCAGTCTCTGATCTGCCCCATGGCTGCTGCTCCAGTCTCTGATTCACCCCATGCCTGCTGCTCCAGTTTCTGATTGGCCCCATGTCTGCTGCTTCAGTCTCTGATTGGCCCCATGGCTGCTGCTCCAGTCTCTGATTGGCCCCATAGCTGCTGCTCCAGTCTCTGATTGGCCCCATGCCTGCTGCTTCAGTCTCTGATAGGCCCCATGCCTGATGCTCCAGTCTCTGATCGGCCCCATGGCTGCTGCTCGTCTCTGATTGGCCCCATGGCTGCTGCTCCAGTCTCTGATCGGCCCCATGCCTGCTGCTCCAGTCTCTGATCTGCCCCATGCCTGCTGCTCCAGTCTCTGATCTACCCCATTGATAATGCTACTGTATATGTTGTGCCCCATGGATGATGCTCCAGTGTGTTATGGGCCCAACGAAACCTCCATATATGATGGTCCACATTACTAATGATCCAGTGTGAAATGCTACCCATATATTCGTGAAAACTTTTAACAATATTTAATATCTCTCCTTGCTGTGCAGTGGTCTACTCTGCCCTCCTCAGCGTCACCATCTTACAGGTGTTTTCACTTGGACTGTTTATGCAGAGGGAGTTCAGTCGTGAGGTAATTTCCCTCTGTAACTTGGAATTGACTGTCAGGAAACGCTGCAGACGTCACAGCGGTGGAGCATGGAGAGGTAAGTTTTGCAAGTGCTGTGTACCTTATCAAGCAGGGGTGGCCAACTAGTGGTCGACGGCACTGGCACAGGGACCCGCATAGTAAGCCGCTGCGTCTGACGGCGAGAGGGCCCATCCCATCGTCAGAGGCAAATGTTTGTACTGTGCGGGTGCCTGTACCAGTGCCGTTGCACACGAGTCGGCCCCCCCAACCTCGTCAGTGACCCTGCAGTTGTCCGTGTTCGCCAGGTGGCTCATGTATTCATCTGGTGGAAAGCATGACCCCCAGGTGGCTGTGTAAGTGTGAGCGCTTCACTTGCAATGTGCCCCAGGAGTTGGTTGCCCTGGTGGGATTCTGAGCGTGCTTTGAGTCTCATCCTGGGAAAGTCTTGGACTCTCTAGCCACCTGGCGCCTGGACTATCAGACTTTGTTCAGTAACCCCACCCCCCGTATTCCTGGCATTCATGTCAAGATGGGTAATTTTTTTAAACAAGGTTAAAGGTCAGGTAAGCTTTGGCCTGAGAACCCAACCTGAAACATGGCTCACAGCTCCACTACAGTGGCAGTGTGGTTGGATACTGTGAGCACGAAAACTTATCTCCCCCGGCATCGGATACGGAAAGCATCGTTGATCCATGTTGCCTATACTGTGGTCTAGGCAGTACTGTCCCAACCCCGCTTTCCCCTGTGTACACTGCATGCAGCACATTCACCCAGGTCGCAGAAGGGACACCGGACCATTAGCCTATTATATAACTTCTGTACTCACATAGCAAGCCGAAGGCAGTAACATCTCGGGGAGTCTCAGCTACTGAACATCACTTCTGTTTGCCAAAAACGTGTCTATATAATAGCAAGGAAAAGGTGACCAGACGTTATACCACGTGTTTCGCGGCTACTGGCTTTGGACAATGATTGCGAGGTGTTGTCAGGAAGGACAGGGGAGGACAGGGAGTAATACTAGACCGTGAGATGACACAGAAAGGAACATATTGAAAGTAGTCCTGTAAAGCTGTCTTTACAATGTACCTGTGAGTTTGCAGAGCCAATCACCTGGAGGATACTGTAGCAAGCAGGCAAATGTGCACAGCTCAACTCGGAGTAAAAGCTTGTAAACTGGCCCCGAATATGTGATCTAAATTTTTTCCAGCGGCACCTTGTACACACTGCTACATTTAACAGCACCATTCATCCACCAAAATATACTTCAGCCCTGAGGCAAGAAGCTGTGCCTGTGACGAGCTAGTCAAACTCTGCTGCATCACCACCACCAGTTTCAGAGGATACGCACTGGAGCGCCGTTCAGCTTTCACCATAAAGCACAGGTGACGTAACCAACAGTGTAATAGAAAATCAAATCCTCCCCTGTTAATTATTCCCCTTTTCATTGAACAGCCAGGGACACGGACAGGGTCACTGCTGGCGTGACACATCCCTTTAACACACCGGCAGGGTACAGAGTACCTCAGTGCCCTGCTGAGCGATCCACTTGCAGGAACCTATGGGCAGACTCACGCTGAAAGGGTCATCATCACTATGTATGACACAAGAAAAGAACAATTTTGTTGGTGGAGGAGGGGTGGTGGAGGAGGTGTGGTGGGGCAGGCCACATAGTGAGGTAGCCAAAATGCCATCTGTTTAGGTGTCCAATGGATGTTAAGATGCTAAAAATGTATTAATTGGATTACTCCAAGAAAGAGTCGGCACAAAACACGTGTAGTGGATCTACAGATAAAAGGTATATGTAGTATACTCTAGTCAAAATATAAAAAATATCCGTCTACATTTCAGCAGTAACACCCGTACTGTTATGTTTTGGTAGCTGAGGAGAGCAGGCAAAAACGGCAATACACCAGAGAGGTTGGAATCTACTGGATTGCAGTACCCTGACTAACCACCACAACTAAAGACAGCCGTGGAGCGTTCCTACGTTGGTCCTAGACGCCTCGTCACAGCCTGAGAAGTTAACTACACCTAAAGATAGAAAGAGGAAAGCTATCTGCCCCGGAGCAGATCCCCAAAGAACATAGGAAGCCCCCAAACATGTAATGGCGGTTAGACAAGAGGAAATACAGGCACAGACAGAAAATAGTATGAGCAAACGCTGGGGCCCAATCTGCCTAGACAGAAAAGGATAGGAAGGATACTTACTGCAATCCAAAAGAACCCTAAAAAAAGCCAACTCTACTAATTGCAAAAAACACCTGAGATCACACGACCTGTACCACCTAAATTAGTTCTCTGGTGTAACAAAACTAAAGGTACTGCCACACTAAACAATCCCGTTAGCGATCACGATAACGACGCATACTAATGCGATCGCTAGCGGGATTGTTTCTATATCGCAAGTAGCAGCCTAATTTAGCGATGTCGTTAAGGACGCTATCGCGGTTAGCGATCTCCTTAACGACTTTAGCGGTACAAAAGTACAGCTAAATCGCTAACAAAAGGTGCTACACTCAGCGATATATACTTACCAGCGGGGCGCCGACGATAAAAATAGGGTCGATAGGAACGATGAGAACGACGAGCGAGATCACAGCAGGATCTCAGCAGGGGCCACGTCGCTGGTAGATGCCGCACACAACAACATCGCTAACGGGATCGCTAAATAGTGACTTTTTTAGCGATCCCGTTAGCGATGTTGTTTAGTGTGGCAGTACCTTGAGCCGCAGCCACAGAAAAAAAACTGGAAAAGGCAATTGAACAAACAACAGTGGCTCCAGAGGAACCGAGAGGAGCCCAAGCCCCCCGGGGAGGGGAACCTGGCCAACCTCACAGAAATGCAGAGAAATATGCAAATGGCAAGCACAAAAACAGAAAACAGAAAATATCTTATCTGAGCGCAGGAGAAGAGGCAAGACTCAGCAAGCTTCCAAGTGAACCAGGAAACAACGTTGAGACAAGAACAATTGATCACCGGCAACCATGATGGGGGGAAACCTCTCTTATATCCAGCCAGTCTGTGATTCCTGATTGCCAATCCTCATTAAATGGTTCAGTACTGTTTGCAACCACCAGAGGGAGCTTCTGCTCAGAATTCATTTCTAAAACATTCACAACAGTACCCCCCCCTTGAGGAGGGGTCACCGAACCCTCATTTGTGCAACCAGGTCGGTCAGGATGAGCTCTGTGATACGCACAGATCAGTCTCCTAGCATGGATGTCCGAAGCAAACACCCAAGAATTGTCCTGCTGACCATAACCTCTCCACTTAACCAAATACTGGAGTTTCCGTCTAGAAAAACGAGAATCCAATATTTTCTCAACCACATACTCCAGATTGCCCTCAACCAAAACAGGGTCAGGAGGCGCAGCCATAAGAACCACTGGCTCGACAAACCTCTTCAATAAGGACTTGTGGAACACGTTATGGATCTTAAATGTCCCTGGAAGAAGTAAACGAAAGGAAACAGGATTAAGAATCTCCATGATCTTATAAGGTCCAATGAACCTAGGCTTAAACTTAGGAGATGCAACTCTCATAGGGATATTTCTTGAGGACAACCAGACCAAGTCCCCCACTTTAAACTGAGGACCATCAGTCCTATGCCGGTTGGCAAACCGCTGGGCCTTCTCCTGAGAGAGGGACAACCTCTCCACTACCTGGTCCCAAATCTGCTGCATACGCTCCACAACAGAGTCAACACCCAGACAGACAGAAGTCTCCGTCTGTCCCGAAGAAAATCGAGGGTGAAACCCAAAATTGCAGAAAAATGGAGACATCAAAGTGGCAGAGCTTGCCCTATTATTAAGAGCAAACTCAGCCAAAGGCAAAAAAGAGACCCAGTCATCTTGATCAGCAGACACAAAGCATCTCAGATAAGTCTCCAATGTCTGGTTTGTTCTTTCAGTTTGTCCATTGGTCTGAGGATGAAAAGCAGAGGAGAAAGACAATTGAACACCAAGTTTAGAACAAAAAGTCCTCCAAAATCTGGAAACAAACTGGACTCCTCTGTCAGACACAATGTTCTCAGGAATGCCGTGTAACCGAACCACATGGTGCTGAAGGTTGCACCCATTCGGAGGAGGAAGGCAACTTAGGTAATGGCACAAGATGTATCATCTTGGAAAACCTATCACAAATCACCCAGATAACGGTCATTCTCTGAGAAACAGGGAGGTCGGAAATAAAATCCATAGAGATATGGGTCCATGGTCTCTTGGGCACAGGCAATGGAATCAACAAACCACTAGAGCGAGAGCAAGTCCCACAGGACTGCACAAACTCCCTGACGTCACAAGACAAAGTAGGCCACCAAAAGGACCGACTCACCAAGTCTCTGGTACCAAAAATTCCGGGATGACCGGCCAACGCGGAACAATGAATCTCAGACATCACACTCTTCTTCCACTGGTCTGGGACAAACAATTTCCCAACAGGGCAGCGCTCGGGTTTATCCTCCTGACACCCTTCCAGAGCCAGTCTCAAATTGGGCGAGATGGCGGAAAGAACTACACCCTCTTTCAAAATAACAGCAGGATCAGATAACTCAGGAGAGTCCGCAAGGAAACTCCTCGAGAGGGCCTCCGCCTTAACATTAGTGCCAGGAAGAAAGGAAACCACAAAATTAAAACGTGTGAAAAACAAGGCCCACCTGGCCTGTCTAGGATTAAGTCGCTTGGCTGATTCCAGATAAACCAGATTCTTATAGTCCCTGAGGACCACCACCCGATGTTTGGCTCCCTCTAGCCAATGTCTCCACTCTTCAAAAGCCCACTTCATGGCCAATAACTCCCGATTACCCACGTCATAATTACGTTCAGTTGGAGAAAATTTTCGAGAGAAAAAAGCACAAGGGTTACTTTTAGAGGTCTCAGGATCTCTTTGGGACAAAACGGCACCTGCCCCAATTTCAGAGGCATCAACCTCCACCTGAAATGGCAGAGAAACATCAGGCTGCCGTAGAACAGGAGCAGAAGTGAATCTCTGTTTAAGTTCCTGAAACGCAGAGACTGCCTCAGGAGGCCAATTCACCACATCAGAACCCTTTTTGGTCAGATCAGTCAATGGTTTAACAATAACAGAGAAATTACCAATAAATTTACGATAAAAATTGGCAAAACCCAAGAATCTCTGAAGAGCCTTTAATGAAGTAGGTTGGACCCAATCACAGATGGCCTGAACCTTGACCAGGTCCATTTCAATAACAGATGGAGACAAAATGAATCCCAGAAATGAGATCATCTGTACGCCAAAAAGACACTTTGATCCCTTCACATACAGAGCATTTTCTCTCAAAATCTGGAACACAGTCCGAACATGTTTCACATGAGAGTCTCAGTCATTGGAAAAAATCAAGATATCATCCAAATAAACAATCAGAAATTTATCCACAAAATCCCTGAAAATGTCATTTATGAAGGACTGGAAGACGGAAGGAGCATTAGTGAGACAAAAGGGCATCACTAGGTACTCAAAATGCCCCTCTGGGGTATTAAACGCCGTCTTCCATTCATCCCCGTGCTTAATGCGAATAAGGTTATACGCCCCCCTGAGGTCAAGCTTGGTAAACCAAGTAGCACTTTTCACCCTGGAAAACAGGTCAGAAATCAAGGGTAACAGATATTGATATTTCACATTGATATTGTTCAAGAGACTATAATCAATACACGGCCTTAATGAACCATCCTTTTTGGCCACAAAGAAAAAACCGGCACCCAAGGGTGAAGAGGATGGTCTGATATGATCCTTCTCCAATGACTCCTTGATATAAGACCGCATAGCGTCATGTTCAGGTATAGACAAGTTAAAAAGGCGACCTTTAGGGAATTTACTACCTGGCACTAATTCAATAGCGCAGTCATAGCTCCTATGGGGGGGCAAGGATGCAGATTTACTTTCGCTAAACACATCAGAAAAATCAGTCAAAAAGTCAGGAACATCTTGAGCCTGGGGAGAGGAAGAAAAAACAGGAGTGTTGGCATTAACACATTGGCAGCCCAACTGGTTACAGACACAGATTTCCAATCCAAAACAGGATTATGAGACTGTAACCAAGGGAAACCTAGTACAATAATGTCATGCAGATTATACAGCACCAAAAATTTGCAACTTTCCTGATGATCAGGTTCATCCCTCATTATCACCTGAGTAGAGAACTGGGGTTTATTCTCAGCCAAAGGGGTAGAATCAATCCCCAGTAGGGGAATAGACTTCCGTAGGGGTATCAAGGGAAACCCACAACGTTTAGCAAAATCAAAATCCATCAGGTTAATAGCTGCTTCCGAATCAACAAAAGCCTGAGCAGAAAATGTGGACAGGGAGCAAATCAGGGTAACAGTCAACAGAAATTTAGTCTGAACACTACCCAAGACAACTGAGCGTGCAAAACGTCTTCCCCGCTTAGGGCAGACTGAAATAGCATGAGAGGCATCACCACAGTAGAAACATAACCCCAGAGCCAGAAAAAATGCATCAACATTACTCAAAACAGGGTCCCCAGGTGTCAGGGAAAAAGCCCAATCCTGAGGATCGCCGCGCAGGAGAGAGATGACAATTTGAACCTGCTGTGCTGCGTTCCCTGAGGACTTAGGTTTTAAGGCAAAAAACAACTTACAGTTATTTTTGAAATTCAGAAATTTAGCTCGATCCCCCAAAAACAAATCTGGCATGGGGATCCTGGGTTCCACAACTGGCAACCTAGCAAGATAGGTAGCAATACTCCAAACCTCAGTGGCAAGCTGATCCACACGGCCAGACAACTGTGCAAACTCCATTGAGAAAAAAAAAAATCCTGCTCAGCACCCAGAGAAAAAGAGGGAAAAAATGCAACAAACAGAAAAAAAAAATCTCTGACAACTCTGACAACCTTTTTTGTTTCCACACTATATTTCCCTTCTGTGAGTACCATATAATTTTCAGTTGGGCCGGTGATACTGTTATGTTTTGGTAGCTGAGGAGAGCAGGCAAAAACGGCAATACACCAAAGAGGTTGAAATCTACTGGATTGCAGTACCCTGACTAACCACCACAACTAAAGGCAGCCGTGGAGCGTTCCTACGTTGGTCCTAGACGCCTCGTCACAGCCTGAGAAGTTAACTACACCTAAAAATAGAAAGAGGAAAGCTATCTGCCCCGGAGCAGATCCCCAAAGAACATAGGAAGCCCCCAAACATGTAATGGCGGTTAGACAAGAGGAAATACAGACACAGACAGAAAATAGTATGAGCAAACGCTGGGGCCCAATCTGCCTAGACAGAAAAGGATAGGAAGGATACTTACTGCAATCCAAAAAAACCCTAAAAAAAGCCAACGCTACTAATTGCAAAAACACCTGAGATCACACGACCTCTACCACCTAAATTAGTTCTCTGGTGTAACAAAACTAAGCCGCAGCCACAGAAAAAAAACTGGAAAAGGCAATTGAACAAACAGCAGTGTCTCCAGAGGAACCGAGAGGAGGCCAAGCCCCCCGGGGAGGGGAACCTGGCCAACCTCACAGAAATGCAGAGAAATATGCAAATGGCAAGCACAAAAACAGAAAATAGAAAATATCTTATCTGAGAGCAGGAGAAGAGGCAAGACTCAGCAAGCTTCCAAGTGAACCAGGAAACAACGTTGAGACAAGAACAATTGATCACCGGCAACCATGATGGGGGGAAATCTCCCTTATATCCAGCCAGTCTGTGATTCCTGATTGCCAATCCTCATTAAATGGTTCAGTACTGTTTGTAACCACCAGAGGGAGCTTCTGCTCAGAATTCATTTCTAAAACATTCACAACACCGTAATCAGAGTCCCACTTTGGATAACAACCAAATTTAAAAGCAGTTAACTTTATTCTATCACTACAATGCAGCAGAATACATTGTTGTTGGAATTCTTCATCTCCGTATCTATTTCCATAGAAAAAATGTTACCCAGAGGCCCAGTCTGGCTATCAACCAATTCTGCAAAGCATGAAAGTTAACTCTAGAAGTACAGTACAGCTGTACATGTTGTGTCAATTGGTCAGCTCCGTATCTATTTCCACAGGAACACCCATACTCAGAGGCCCACTTTGGCTAAGACCCTAATTGAAAAGCAGGAATGTTTAGTGTATCAGTAGAATTCAGCTGTATACATTGTTGGGGGAATTGTTCTTCTCCGTATCTATTAACGAAGATAAAATGTTAGCCAGAGGCCCAGTCTGGCTAACAGCAATTTCTTCAAAGCAGGAAAATAAACTGTATACCTACAGTCCATCTGGAGATATAAATATGTCCATTTTCCAGCTACGTATCTATTTTCAAATAAAATATGTTAGCCAGAGGCCCAGTCTGGCTAACAGCAATTTCTTCAAAGCAAGAAAATGAACTGTATAACTACAGTCCATCTGGAGATATAAATGTGTCCATTTTTCAGCTCCGTATCTATTTTCAAAGAAAATATGTTAGCCAGAGGCCCATTCTGGCTAACAGCAATTTCTTCAAAGCAGGAAAATGAACTGTATAACTACAGTCCACCTGGAGATATTGCTGTGTTAATAGTTCAGCTCATTATCTATTTAACGAGAAAAACTGGTAGCCAGAGGCCCAGTCTGGCTACCACCCAATTTTGCAAAGCACGAAAATGAACTGTATAAGTACAGTACAGCTGGATATTCCAGATGACATATTCACATCTATATTTGCACATGTGTAAAGGGAGTAGCCGAAGTCCAACGCTCTTCAACATTTCCATCAACGAGCTGGCTACCACTATACAATCTTCCACAGCACCAGGTCCTGGCCCGGTGTTATGGGCAGGCAGACCAGGCAGCTGACTAGGGCCCCAGCCACAGCAGCGGCCCCTGGCTGATGCCTGGTTTAAAAAAAATTCATATATCACAAGGCAGTGATTCTCTTAGCAGAAGAGACCAATGTAAGTGCATGTTAGCTGTTGTGCAATGCCAGCGTCAGTACCAAATGCAAATGCCTGGGTCCTGGCGAGACGGGGGGCCCACTTGGCACCTGAGCAAGGTTTTTTTGTTTTTGTTTTTTATCCGGGGTCGGTCCAAATGCATACAAAAGCTCATGAAGCGCAAAAACGCTTGAAAATATGCCTTAAAAAACACACTGATTTTTACATGCATTTTCTTGTCTCTGCACAGTTTGCGGATTATGCTGCGGATTTGGCCCTGAGGATTCGCAGAAGATTCTCCTGCGTTGTACAGTAACATTATAGTCCATGTCAAATAAAAAACACTGTGCATATGCAGGAAAATATGCAGAATATGCGGGTTCATTTCCGGAGCAGGTCAATTCTTTGTGCGGATCTGCAGCGTTTCTGCACCCATTGACTTGCGTTGAGTCGGGCGCCTACACTCATGTAAGAAGTGAAATCTGGCATGTATACCTATATTTCTCTGCTGTATATGTGCATCATGAATCGTGGTATGTGTTAACCCCTTAATGTCCATTGACGTGCACAGTCCGTCATGGCAAGGTGTCAGTTTTGGCACCTTGACGGACTGTGCACGTCATCCCTTTGAACTACCACTGCGTGTAAACACGCAGTGGTAGTTCAGTGCCGACAGCTGTCACAGACAGCTGACAGGCACGGCAAGCGTTGCGGGAACCTTTGCCGTCAGTCCCCGCACCAACAGCGCTGTGATTGGTCAGTCAATCTGACTGACCAAACACAGCAGAGATCGCGCAGGAGATGCTGAAATTTCAGCTTTTCCAGCGCGATCAGTGCAGGAGCTTGGCGCTGCGGTGGCCAAGCTTCCTGCACTGACAGCCAGGAGCGGCGCCCCCGCCGCCCCTGGCTGTTAACTCCCTGACTGCTGCGATCAAGCGTGATCGCAGCGCTCAAGGGGGGAGGCAGAGGGTCGGGAGCTCCCTCTGCCTCAGATCGGCGCCCTGCAATATATTTGCAGGGCCCGATCTCTGCCTTGATGACCCGGGGGTTGTCATGACAACCTCCGGGTCATCTAGCTACGGAAAGCTGCTGTGATCATGGTCACAGCAGCTTTCACTATAGTTACAATGCATTGCAATGCTGAAGCATTGCAATGCATTGTAACTGCAATAAAAAGTAAAAAAGTGAAAGTCCCATAAAGGGACAAGTTAAGAAAAAGCATTTTTTTAAAAAAATTGTAAAAAAAAATATTAAAAAATAATTTTAAAAAAATCCCCTAAAAAATACACATTTTTATGTAATAAAAAAACCAAAAAACAAAAAAAACACATGTTTGGTATCGCCACGTGCGTAAAAATCCCATCGATAAAAGCGTATCCCTAGTTAACCCCTTCAGTGAAAGCCGTAAAAAAAAAACACAAAAAAGTAGTAAATTGGAAAAAGTGCAATAACACGCGATCAAAAAGTCGGATATAAATAATCATGGTACCGCTGAAAACGTCATCTTGTCCCGCAAAAAGCAAGCCGCTATACAGCATCATCAGTGAAAAAATAAAAAAGTTATAGCTCGCGGAATAAACTGATGCAAAAATAATTATTTTTTCTAAAAAATTTTTTATTGTGTAAAAAACGCCAAAACATAAAAAAATATATAAATGAGGTATCGCTGTAATCGTAGTGACCCGAAGAATAAAACTGCTTTATCAATTTTACCACACGCGGAATGGAGGAAAAAGAAAAAAAAACAATTCCTGAATTGCTGGTTTTTGTTCATTCTGCTTCCACAAAAATCGGAATAGGAAGCGATCAAAAAACGTTATGTGCCCGAATATGGTACCAATAAAAACGTCAGCTCATCCCGCAAAAAATAAGCCCACAGATAACTCTGTCGGACGAAATATGGAAAAATTATAGCTCTCAAAATATGGCGATGCAAAAATTTCTTACAAAAAATTATTCCAAAAAAAGTGTCTTTTAGAGTGTGACAGAGGCTAAACATGAAAAAAGGGTGTAAATCTGGTATCGCCGTAATCGCACCGACCCGAGGAATAAAGTCGCCTAATCTCTAATACTGCACGAGGAACGGCGTAAAAAAGAAAACCAATTCTTCACCTTTTGTGGATTTGTTCATTCTGCCTCCCAAAGATCGCAGTAAGGTGATCACAGTGGTTCCCCCCCACATATGGGGTATCAGCGTACTCAGGAAAAATGCACTTCAACTTTTGGGGCCCTATTTCTCCTGTTGCCCTTATAAAAATTTGGGGGCAAAAAGGTCATTTTTGTGGAAAAAACTATGATTTTTTTTATTTTCACGGCTCTACGTTATAAACTTCTGTGAAGCCCTTGGGGGTTCAAAGTGCTGACCACACATCTAGATAAGTTCCTTGGGGGTCTAGTTTGCAAAATGGAGTCATTTGTGGGGGATTTCTACTGTTTAGGCACATCAGGGGCTCTCCAAGCGCGACATGACACCCGCAGACCATTCCATCAAAGTCTGCATTTAAAAACGGTGCTCCTTCCCTTCCGAGCTCTGCCATGCGTCAAAATAGTGGTTCCCCCCCACATATGGGGTATCAGCGTACTCAGGACAAATTGCACAATAGCTTTTGGGGTCATATTTCTCCTGTTACCCTTATAAAAATAAAAATTTGGGGGCAAAAAGATTATTTTTGTGGAAAAAATATGATTTTTTTATTTTCACGGCGCTACGTTATAAACTTCTGTGAAGCACTTGGGGGTTCAAAGCTCTCACAACACATTTAGATAAGTTCCTTGGGGTTCTAGTTTCCAAAATGGGGTCACTTGTGGGGGGTTTCCACTGTTTAGGCACACAGGGACTCTCCAAATGCGACATGGCGTCCAATCTCAATTCCAGCCAAAAAAGTCAAATGGCGCTGCTTCCATTCCGAGCTCTGCCATGCGCCCAAATAGTGGTTTACCCCCACATATGGGGTATCAGTGTACTCAGGACTAATTGCACAATAACTTTTGGGGTCCTTTTATCCTTTGGAAAATAAAAATTGGGATGAAAAGATCATTTTTGTGGAAAAAATATGATTTTTTAATTTTACGGCTCTACGTTATAACCTTCTGTGAAGCCCTTGGGGGTTCAAAGCTCTCACAACACATTTAGATAAGTTCCTTGGGGGTCTAGTTTCCAAAATGGGTCACTTGTGGGGGTTTCCACTGTTTAGGCACACAGGGACTCTCCAAATGCGACATGGCGTCCAATCTCAATTCCAGCCAAAAAAGTCAAATGGCGCTGCTTCCCTTCCGAGCTCTGCCATGCGCCCAAATAGTGGTTTACCCCCACAAATGGGGTATCGGTGTACTCAGGAGAAATTGTAAAACAAATATTGTGGTTCATTTTCTACTGATACCCTTGTCAAAATTTTAAAAAATTGTGTCGAAAGAAAAATTTTGGGAAAAAAAGTTAAATGTTCATTTTTTCCTTCCACATTGCTTCAATTCTTGTGAAGTACCTAAAGGGTTAATAAACTTCTTTAATGTGGCTTTCAACACCTTGAGGGGTGCAGTTTTTAGAATGGTGTCACTTTTGGGTATTTTCTGTCATATTGACCCCTTAAATTCACTTCAAATGTGAGGTGGTCCCTAAAAAAAATGGTTTTGTAAATTTTGTTGGAAAAATGAGAAATTGCTGGTCAACTTTTAACACTTATAACTACTTAACAAAAAAAAAATTGGGTTCCAAAATTGTGCTGATGTAAAGTAGACATGTGGGAAATGTTATTTATTAACTATTTTTTGTGACATATCTCTCTGATTTAATGGCATAAAAATTAAAAGTTTGAAAATTGCAAAATTTTCAAAATTTTTGCCATATTTCCGTTTTTTTCATAAATAAACGCAAGTTATATTGAAGAAATTTTACCACTATCATGAAGTTCTATATGTCACGAGAAAACAATCTCAGAATCACCAAGATCCGTTGAAGCGTTCCAGAGTTATAAGCACATAAAGTGACAGTGGTCAGAATTGTAAAAATTGGCCTGGTCTTTAACCTACAAAATGGCTTGGTCGTTAAGGGGTTAAAGGGGGGGCCCACTGAGACTCTTTCGCCCGGGGCCCACAAAAACCTGGAGCCGGGCCTGTAAAATGCGAACCTTTCACGGCGCTGCACTGATTACCGTATTTTTTGGACCATAAGACGCACCTTTTTTCCCCCCAAAATTTGGGGGAAAATGGGGGTGCGCCTTATGGTCCCAACATACCAAAAAATCCGGTGGCGGCGGCGGTCCCGGTGGCGGCGGCGGCGGTCCCGGTGGCGGCGGCAGCCTTCCTGTGGTGTCTGGCCAGCAGCGGGGACTCTGTGCTGCGTGGGGGGCTCCGACGGCATTTCCCTCTTAGCCGGACAGCCCCCCGCAGCTCCGCTGCTGCGGTCTCCTGATACATGGCCGCCAGCGGCCTCCGGTGGCGGTCCCGACGAAGTCTTCCGTGCGGTGGTTCCGGGGCAGCAGCCGGCTCTGTGCTGCAGGGGGGCTCCGCCGGCATTTCGGTCTTAGCCGGAAAGCCCCCCGCAGCTCCGCTCTCTCCTGCATCTCGGTGGCGTCCTCAAACATGGCCGCCAGGGGACTCCGGTAAGATGGCCGCCAAATCTCATTCAAGTCTCGGCAACGAGATCTCTTCTCCCGAGATCTCGTTGCCGAGACTTGAATGAGATTTGGCGGCCATCTTACCGGAGTCCCCTGGCGGCCATGTTTGAGGACGCCACCGAGATGCAGGAGAGAGCGGAGCTGCGGGGGGCTTTCCGGCTAAGACCGAATGCCGGCGGAGCCCCCTGCAGCACAGAGCCGGCTGCTGCCCCGGAACCACCGCACGGAAGACTTCGTCGGGACCGCCACCGGAGGCCGCTGGCGGCCATGTATCAGGAGGCCGCAGCAGTGGAGCTGCGGGGGGCTGTCCGGCTAAGAGGGAAATGCCGGCGGAGCCCCCCACGCAGCACAGAGCCCCGCTGCTGGCCAGACACCACAGAGCACAGGAGGCTGCATTGGGACCACCGCTATGGGATGTGAGTACCATATATTGCACAGCGACCCCACAGAGCACAGCGACCCCACAGAGCACAGCCACCCCACAGAGAGCCACAGGCACACCCCCACAGAGCATAGCCACCCCACACAGCACAGCCACCCCACAGAGCACCCCTGCAACACAGAGCACTTCGGACTGTAAGACGGACCCCCATTTGACACATTATTTTTTTTTCCCTGTTTTCCTTCTGAAAATTTGGGGTGCGTCTTATGGTCCGGTGCGTCTTATAGTCCGAAAAATACGGTATGTTAGGGGGTCAGAGGGACGGGACTCCCATCGCACATACAGATATAGCAGCTGGGATAAAGGTTACGAATTGTTACCACATGGCATTATTCATTGAGTCATCATAGCGGTTCTCTTCTGTTAATAACTCAGCATTATAATTTTAGCTCTTTATTGGATTGCCTGTGCATGGTTTCCACCAGTAAGGGGAACAGTATCGAGAAATTGGATCAGTCACAAAAATCGTTTTGCACAGGGCCCTCAGTAACACCTCTTGGCAACAGATAGGAAAAAGTAAGCAACAGCATAATATTGACCATTTTTTTGGGGTTTTGCCTGTTTATGGTTTTCCACCGGTAGGGGGAACAACATTCAGAGAGTTTCTCACTGCCATGCATTGTTTTCTACGGAGCCCTCAGTTACACCTCTTGCCAACAGATACGCAAATATTTTCTTGACTATAAAAGTACCTTATTTTTTGGGCCATATTGACACACTGTTCTGTATATCACATGTATCTGGGACTATAGTCATTATTTGTTCTGTACCCAACTGTAATTAATAATCGATAGGCAATAGATTCTATAAATATTTGGAACTTGCTGAAGATAAATTTATAGACGGCGAATGTTATTCTCTAAGCCACGGTCCTTATTCTAGGATCATGACATTGGAACATAATGGCAATAAATCTATTATGTATCGAGGACTGCAGGTGTTTTATTACAACTTGCAATTGATATGGTCACAAAACTGTAGGATGACTCATCCACATGCAGCAATGTGGTGAAAATGTCAGGGACAGTCCTACTTCCTTTTTTGTAAACGTACATACTTTTCATATAATTGATAGTAATTTTGTTCTTCATATGTCACTAGAATTTTTTGTTTTTTTGGAAAAAAACAGCATCTGAGGAAATTGATTGGGCTTAATATTATCCGGGTTTCACCTTTCACTTGGAGAGGAGATGTTCATACACCTTCTGTTATGTTGTAATGTCGTCGCTGGTCATCCCGTGGCTGGAGGCAGAAGCAGTCAGGTGTGTCTGTGTCAAATCTTATAGAGCGCCTGCAGGAGAGGGGGATGGCTATAAGGCCAGTTGTCTTCCCTCATGGCCGCTTATGGATACCCTGGACGCTGAGAGAAAGGGCAGGAGGACAAGGCCCCCAGAGAGGCAGTCACCGGAGCTGTCATCGCGAGGCTGGCGCATGTTCCGGAGCCCCTACATGGACCATGCGGAGGCTGGAGGAAGCGGTGCAGCCCCCCCCTTGGCACACCTCCCCAGTAAACTGCCTAGCTGGGCGGCAGGTGCAGGTCTGCCGAGCGGACCTGGATTGAGTGCCGCAACGGAAGTGCAGGCCACACAGGATGTGCGGCCTCCTCGTAGAGCGCAGTCGGCACCAGGGGCTAGCGGCGCTGCGGGGGGTGGCTTGGAACCCCGTAGTGAGCCGGGAGAAGCGTTGTAGCGGAGGCACGGGGTACAGGACAGAGCAGGCAGAGAGCCAGACACAGGGGCTGTGCGTGCAGCAGGCGCCCTGGAGGAGGACGTCGGTAGCGGGCCTGCAACAGGGAGGTAGAAGAGGAGGTGTTCAGCGGGCAGGCTGCATCAGCTGGACCCCCTGCTGCCTGGCCCTGACAGCAGGCGAACCAGGAAGACAGTGTTGGGCAGCGTTGTTACAATGGCGGACGGGGCACAAAGATGGCCATCGCTACAGTTCATGGGATCGCAGGGGTGTTTCAGGGCCCTACGGAGGTCGGCAGTTTGTCACGCTGCACGCGCTCCGGTCCCCACTGGTGATGAGGAGACCAGGGGCGCAGCCCAGGGGAGCGTGCCTGGGGCAGGGAGGCGGCGCAGAATGTTATGATACAGACAGCGACATGGACGTGGCTGTACAGCAACAGGATGCATGACGTTCGTTTGCTGGGGACACAGCAACTGTGCAGCTTGTTGAGTATGAGTCTTTGTAATGTTTGTTGCCCGCAGTGGCTGGTTGAGGTGTAATCGGTGGGGGTTGTGCGTTAGGGTTAGAGGAGCTGGGTCCGAGGAGTGGCGTCGGTATGGTAGGCACAGATATTAGGGAAGTGCTGTTGACTATGTCTCCCATTTTAAAAAGAATGGAAGGGGGTACAGCGACTGGGGCAGGGGTGTCACCCGACGGGCTATGGGTCGCGGCATCGGGTTCGGGGAATCTGATTCTGTGTGACTCCTGTAGGGGCGTGGAGGGGAACAGGTACCCAGCTCTGGTGTATCCGTCTCACTGCAAACGGAGAAGGATAAAGGGGATGCTTTAAAATTGGATGATAGGGCAGAAGGTCAAGTTAACGTTTGCTTTGAGGGCCCCTTGGGGGCGCATTTTCAAAAACAATTGAAGGCGAAAAAGAGTGGTGCTGAATAAGTGGAACATTTTCCCTTTACCCCCTTGGAGAAGTTTAATTTGGATAGGGCAAATAGGGATGACAGGAAAAAGGAGGATAAGCGAAGCTGGCACTGGCGCCTTATCCAGCAAACTTTCCCAAACTCGATGCAAGCATCCCTCCTCCTTCCCGAGTGTTATAGTTCAGAAGTCCACGGAAAATAATTCATGATTCTTTTGTTATGTGTACGCAATTAGGGAAGCTCACCGCACTTGTGGTGGGCTGACCTGGTTGCGCTATGATTAACAATTCAGGCAGCGTAAGGCGGTCAGGCCTCACATTAGGTGGTATCAAAAGGATATAGGCCTGTGGCTTAAAGTAATGGCGCCCGCAAGGTATGGGCAGTCCTTTCACGGGAGCGGAGGGAGCATTTCCCAGCTGGCGGGACAAGGATGAGGTAGTCAGGGGGGGCAAGGAGCAAATGAAAAATGTTGAACATGCTGGCAGTTTAATGAGGGCCAGTGGAAAAATGGCAATACATGCAAATGTAAGCATGTGTGCAGTCGTGTGCAGGTACAGTTTTATTTTTTGTAATTTTAAAAGACTTTTGATATTTTTTTTTATCCTGCTGTTGTTCATTTTTTGGGCTGTGAATCAATACCTAAGGTGTGGGGGTGGGACAGAAATTACATGAACAACGCAGGTAGCTAGCAACTTTTTGCTTGTATTTCTCTGCAGGATGTTTTTCTGATCTAACAATGGGCTCTACATCTCGCAGAAGACAGTGATGAAATGATCCAAATATTTTTGGCTACACCTGTGTAAAATTTACTGTGAAGACTCAGAGGTGCAACATTACTGACTTTGTTAAGAGGGTGTATTGTGCGTACTTCTGAGTTAGACTTGGAGAACAAGACAAGCATTGTTCTCACAAAAGTGGGCAAAACCTGTTTTGAGAGCTTGACATCATGGTCTTAAGGAAAGAATGCTAAACTTCAGTTGGGAGTTCCTATGGTTTGGAGAGAACCAAGCAATCATTTCCAAGACTGCAATTTCAGACTTGTCGATGTAAAAGGTTAGAATAAGAAAAAAAAGCAATATTTGCAATACCCGAGTATCCCTTCAGCTATTCCACCAGTTGGCCATAGTGAAGACATAGACCTGTTCCAAAATGAAATGCGCTTCCAGAAAACGTTTACACAGATCTATCCTCCTCACATTGTTATACTAATGAAGAAGACAGTACAGATATTTTTCGGCCATGTCATGAAGATAGTGACAAAGCTATTATGTTTACTCAGTCTGCTTTGAATGATCTGGTTACAGATCTTTATGTACCAAAACAGTCTGCTAAACTATTGGCTTCAAGAAGACTACAAGACAATCGAATGTTCAAACACAGTACAAGTGTCTCATTTTATTGGAACAGGGAAGCAGAACTGCGTAAGTACTTCCTTTCAGATGGCCAGCTTGTCTATTGTACTGATGTTGAAGGGCTACTTCTCTTTTTTGGACTTCCAGCATATGATTCAAGGGATTGGAGGCTTTTTATGGATTTATGGATAGTTCGAAAAGAAGTTTAAAATGTGTTCTGTTACATAATGGAAATAAGTATGGCTCTGTAACAATAGGTCATTCTGTACAATGTAAAGAAGAATATAAAAACATGCAGATTGTTCTACAGAGGTTGCAATATAATGTTCATGGGTGGTTAATTTGTGTGAATTTGACAATGGTTAACTTTATTTAGGGTTTGCAAGCAGGGTACAAAAAACACCCTTGTTTTCTGTGCTACTTGGACAGTTGAGCTACAGCAGAGCATTGCTTTAAAAATGAATGGCATCAGCGATAGAGTTTGAAATCTGGAGATAAGAATGTGATCCATGATCCTCTAGTGGATAGGAATAACATTCTTTCCTCCCTTGCACATAAAACTTGGATTGATGAAGCAGTTCGTCAAACCTCTCAATCACTGTGGAGAATGCTTTAACTACTGTATATATGTTCTACTTTTCATGGTCTTACTGAAGAGAAGAAAAAGTCAGGATTTTTGGATGGACCTCAACTAAGAACACTTCGGAGAGACCCAAATTTTATAACATCAATGAATGAGACAGAATAAAGAGCTTGGAAAGCAGTTTGAAATGTGGTGCAGAATTTTCTAGGGAATAAGAAAGCAGACAACCATGAAGACATTGTGGAAGAGCTACAAATGAATCTGCAAAATATTGGATGTAGGAGCCGTATCAACATTCACTATTTACACAGCCATTTTTACTTTTTTCAAAAGCACCTTGGGGATGTGAGCGAGGAGCAAGGGGAGCGTTTACATCAGGACATTACAACAATGGAAGAACGGTATGAAGGCCGCTGGGACTCACACATGATGGCTGACTATTGCAGGAGCTTCATGAGAGACAACACAGAAGCTGTACATCACAGATCAGCCAATAAAAGAAAATTCAAATAACTGACATTTGCCATTCATCTGTGTGCCATATATACAGTACAGACCAAAAGTTTGGACACACCTTCTCATTCAAAGATTTTTCTGTATTTTCAATGAAAATTGTAGAATCACACTGAAGGCATCAAAACTATGAATTAACACTTGTGGAATTATACATTACACTTTACAAAAAAGTGTGAAACAACTGAAAATATGTCTTATATTCTAGGTTCTTCAAAGTAGCCACCTTTTGCTTTCATTACTGCTTTGCACCCAGAAAAGGTGAACGGCTGGACTCTACATGCCTGGTTCCCACTGTGAAGCATGGAGGAGGTGGTGTGATGGTGTGGGGGTGCTTTGCTGGTGACACTATTGGGGATTTATTCAAAATTGAAGAGGTGAGTGGTCCAGCTTACCCCCAAACCATCTCGATTGGGTTCAGGTCTGGTGACTTTGGAGGCCAGGTCATTTGGCGTAGCACCCCAACACTCTCCTTCTTTGTCAAATAGCCCTTACACAGTCTGGAGGTGTGTTTGGGGGTCATTGTCCTGTTGAAAAATAAATGATGGTCCAACTAAACGCAAACAGGATGGAATAGCATGCTGCTGCAAGATGCTGTAGTAGCCATTCTGGTTCACTATGCCTTCAATTTTGAATAAATCCCCAACAGTGTCACCAGCAAAGCACCCCCACACCATCACACCACCTCCTCCATGCTTCACAGTGGGAACCAGGCATGTAGAATCCATCCGTTCACCTTTTCTGCGTGCAAAGCAGTAATCAAAGCAAAAGGTGGCTACTTTGAAGAACCTAGAATATAAGACATATTTTCAGTTGTTTCACACTTTTTTGTAAAGTGTAATGTATAATTCCACATGTGTTAGTTCATAGTTTTGATGCCTTCAGTGTGATTCTACAATTTTCATAGCCATGAAAATACAGAAAAATCTTTGAATGAGAAGGTGTGTCCAAACTTTTGGTCTGTACTGTATGTGTTTTTATATTTTGTATTTGAATTCTGTAAGTATATTTAATTTGCTGTACATAGACTTTGGAATCTTTGCTATTCCTTAATTAAAAATATACTAAATGTAGGACCGCAAATACTGTTTTTATCATAAAACATTCCATAGTTTTAATTTTCAGCAAAAATGGAAAATTTCTATAAATCCTGATGTGATAGCCAAACACAGAGTTCATATTCATAAACGGCAGACAAAATTGAATAAAAATATGGTTTAAAACCTTCTGCCTGTAAAATTGCGTTCAACACAGTGATTATTTTCAGGCTAGGCCTTGCAGTCACCACTCACCAGTCAAACTACATTACAGCTGTAGCAGGCTGTGTTTGCCCATCGTGCCCAATGGCCCCCACTATTCAGGCTCCTGTTCCTTTTTGGCAATGATACACAGCTGCCATGTTTGATCCTTGAACATAGTATGGCCCATCGGCCGGTAACCCTTACACTTTATAAATGCAACGTGCCAACAGTTTTAACACACAATTTTTTAGTTACGAGGGGGGCCTGAAAAGTTTGAGGCCCACCAATGAAATTTTTTTTGCATGTTCTTGTTTAGCAATGCAATATCTTATTTCCTTAGTTGAATGGTCTCATGATGAGCAATCTTAATTTATTGACATTTTTTTGGTTTCCGTGACAGCATTTTAAAGTTTGGTGGCAAGGCTGAAATATGTGAATGGAGAAATTGGAAAAGCGAGCAGTCATTCAATACCTTCAGGAAAAAGGACTGACACGATTGGAAATTCACAAGGACATGCTGGAGACATTAGGGGACAATGCTCCTTCTTATACAATGGTGAATAAGTGGGTTGCAGATTTCAAGCGGGGACAGACAACAATTGAAGGTGCTGCTCGCAGTGGTCGTCCCTCAACCGCATGCACAGAAGAAATTTTTCAAAAAAGTGCAAGACATTGTAATGGCAGATCGATGTGTCAAACTGCGGCACATTGCACAATGTGTGGGCATATTAGTGGAGAGGGTTGGCCATATTCTAATACAGCTAGTGAACATGCATAAACTTTTGGCTCCCATGGGTGCCCAGGCTTTTGACATTACAGAACAAACGTCTCAGAGTACTTCACTCTGTGGAAATTGGGCAACTGTTTGAAGCTGATATTCAACTTTTTAGGCAGACTTTTTTTACAATGGATGAAACTTGGGTACACCACTTTTGACTGGAGTCAAAAGAAGCCTAAAAAAAAGGAAACATCCCACCTCCCCACGGCCCAAAAATGGAAAGGTGGTTCCATCCGCTGGCAAGGTGATGGCATCAGTGTTGTGGGATTCCAAGGGTGTCATTCTTCTGGAGTTCCTCTAAAAAGGTCAGACCATCAATTGGGGAATATTATGCAGCTCAGATTCATCTTCTGAGATCATTAATTAAGGAAAAACGTTGAGGGATGCTGCAGAAAGGGGTGTTGTTTCACCAGGACAATGAGTCATTTCACACATCAGCTGTTGCAATGTCTGCAATTCACTTCTGTGGCTTCAACTGCTTCACCACCCACCCTATTCCCCTGGTTTGGCTCCCTCAGACTATGACCTATTTCCACAGATGAAAAAGCTCCTTTGTGGAAGTCGTTTTCCTTCTGATGAAGCCGTCATGGACGCCGTAAAGGAGTTTTTGAAGGAGCAAGACGGAACGTTCTACCATAGTGGACTAATGAAACTCCAAGAACGATGGCATACCTGTGTGACCCGCAAGCAGGGCCGGACTGGCCATCGGGCATTTCTGGCAAATGCCAGAACGGACGGTCCCTCTAATGGGCCACTCGATCGCCTCCACTCCCTCTTCAGCGTGCACGTCAGGCAGCATTAGCTTGCTGTGCACACACAATCATGCTGCACTGATTAAACCAGCAGGACCAGGGGGCGGCGCAGTTTTGTTCTGTGCCGACACTTGGTCCTGCTGATTCTGCAGTGCGATGGTGTACACAAGCAGGGTGGGCTGGGCAGTTCCCTGTGCAGAAGTTTTAGGCCTCCCGGCACTGTACTGTACCATAGTTGTACATGTGCCGGCCAGGCCATCGCAGCATTGCAGACACAGACTGCACGATGTGAGGGAGGATGTCACCTGCGAGCTGGCCGGCCTGAGAAGAGCTTCTGAGATGAGGTCAGGAGCAGAGCAGGGGGCGGAGGTCTCTGGCAGGGTCGGATCTTGCCTTGTCCTTGTGTCTGCAGTCGCTCTCAGGCAGGTGAGATGACTTATTGCCCAGCTTGAAGCTTTACACAGATCTGGTCGCGGTGTCAGTGGGGTTTTACTCGCGGTCCAGCTGATGAGCTGACAGTAGTTGCCAGCAATGGTCAGCCTTTGCCACAGAAGGGGTATAAGGAAGTGACCATTAAGTTGGGGCGGGTAGAATTAAAGGCCCAAGGTATGATAATTGTAGACATTGATCAACGAGAATGTAACACAATGATGACCTTAGGTACTAATGTGATAGAAAATTGTCTTGCCAAGGTTATTGTTTTGTTGCAACAGGTAGCTGAAACTGCTGGTTCCAGTGAACAGCGGGTCCTGCAAAAGGAGATCAAGGCCCCGATGCAAAGACAGCAGGTAGAGCTAACTGGCGGAGAAGTCAGCAGTGTCAGAGTGAGTGATGCATTCCCCATTGCAATACCCCCAAAAAGTGAAATGTTAATTTGGTGTTGGGCAGCCATAGGCCTCAGAGGGAGAGATTACCAAGCTCTGGTAGAACCAGTGTACTCTGACAGTAGGCCCACTATCCTGACAGCCAGAGGGGTAGTTGATGTACGCAAAGGGAGGGTACCTGTACGCATCTTAAATTGTGGGGAGGAGGAGACCAAACTACCTCGGTATGCCACCGTTGCTAAGTTGTTCACAGTCAGTAAGGGTGTGTTTCCAATATCAGGTTTCCTTCAGTAAATGCTGCGTGTTTGACGCTGTGCGCTGGCGCAGCGTCAAACACGCAGCGTCCAGATGTTACAGCATAGTGGAGGGGATTTCAAGAAATCCCGTCTCCACTATGCGTAAAAACACGCAGGCGGAAGACCTGCGTTAACGGACATGCTGCCGTCTTTTCAGATCGCAGCATGTCCTATTCCCTTGCGGCGACGCTGCGTCGCCGCAAGGGAAATAACACAGGCCTGTGTAGGTGATTCCGGATGTGTTCAATGAGAACAACCGGATTCACCGTGCGTTCACAAGGGGGCGGGGCTTTGGGCG
Source organism: Oophaga sylvatica (assembly GCA_033576555.1). NCBI lineage: Eukaryota > Metazoa > Chordata > Amphibia > Anura > Dendrobatidae > Oophaga > Oophaga sylvatica. The sequence continues at coordinate 40,770 of JARQOD010005510.1, forward strand.
GAGCAGACTTTCCGCTCCGTCCAAAGCGCTGTGTTTCCTGATGGTGGAAACACAGCCTTACAACGCAATTCAGACAGCAGAACCCTTGGTCTCCTCTAACCAGGCAGAGGACAATGGCTCTGCAAAACAGCTGGAGGACTGGTGTCAGCAGCTGCACGTAGGCACTGACTCCACCCTTCCATACAAAAAGAATGGGGTCTACCGAGTAGTTCAAGAGTTTGAACGGGTATTCAGCAAACACCCTTTAGATTTTGGGCAGGCAAAAGGGGTCCAACATCATATCCCCACTGGCAATCATCCGCCCATTAAAGAAAGATATCGGCCTGTACCCTTGTAAGCTACGAGTTCACCATCAAGTACCAAGCGGGGCATAAGAATGCCAATGCTGATGCACTGTCCAGAATGCCCAACTTATCAGATGGGGGAGAAGATCTGGACACACTCGAAGAAATTGAGTTACCAGCCTTCCACTGTCCAACTGCAGCCCAACGTGCCCAAGGGGTGAAAAGCAAGCGCTATAACACGAAAGAGGCCACCCTAAACCCACTGCCTCACCATGAGTGGGCAGAAACACAGAATAGCAACCCAGCAGTCTGCCTGGTAAAGGAGCTACTGGCACAAGCTGACTCGCGTCCTGGTCCAGATGCCCCACAAGAGTCCCAACAGCTGTGGGAGGAAAAGGGCAGACTGTTCATCTACGAAGGGAAGCTGTGTCGGAGGAGTGTCAACGCTCAAACTCAAGAACTGATCTGGTAAGTGGTGGTCCCGAGGCGAGATGCATCAATGGTCCTGGAAGCGTACCACAATGGAGCAGGACACGTCGGATGGAAGAAGTTAGAGGTCCTACTATGCGAGAATTCTACTGGATTGGTATGAGGAAGACCATTGAAGATTGGTGCCGAGAGTGTAGACCATGCAACTTGCGGAGGAAAGACCGTAACAGCCAGAGAGCCCCGTTGCAGCCAATAATCACCAAACAACCACTTGAACTGGTAGCCTTGGACCATGTGAAGCTAACTCCAAGCCGGTCAGGCTATGTCTACGCTCTTACCATCGTTGACCACTACTCAAGGTTCCTGGTAGTCGTGCTTGTCAAGGACCAAACAGCAAAGACAGCAGCCAAGGCATTCTAACAACACTTTTGTCGACCACATGGTTACCCTGAACGAGTGCTTACTGACCAAGGTCCAGCTTTTGAAGCAGAAGTGTTCCAGGAGTTCTGTAACATGTACGGCTGCAGGAAAATCAGAACAACACCGTACCATCCACAGACAAATGGCATGTGTGAGAAGATGAACCAAGTGGTAATTGATCTCTTGAAGACCTTGCCTCTGGAAGAGAGAAACTTGTGGCCAGAAAAGTTGGCAGATCTGGTGGATCTCTACAACCACATTCCGGTGAATTCTACCTACTGTACACTGGCCTAACTCATGAGAGCAAGACCTGGCAAATTACTAATTAATTTGGACATGGGAGTACTGACACCTGAAGTAACATCACCAGATGCAGACTGGGATACTGAGCAGCAGCAACAGTACCGCAAGGTGCAAGAATGTGTAGAGAAGAGCTTGTCTCAGGCGAGACAAAAACAAGAAAGAAATTATAATCAGCATGCACCTGCAGTTCCCTTGGCACCTGGAGAACAGGTACTAAAAAGGAAAAGGTGACTCCACAAGCTTGACGACCAGTGGGAAGCGGAGCCATATACCATTATGCCCTCGGACTTCGACAATACAAAGATGTGCCTTATCAGTAAGGATGGAGGAGAAAACTCCACAGCGGTGTCCAGGGATCACTTGAAATCATGCCCTAACCAGTTAAAGGGAAAGATTGGGGAAAAGGAAATTCCTTCGTCAGTAGAAAAGGTGGAAGAAAGAGTCCGCACCGTACTGGGCGAGTTTCCTGCGAACTGGTCGAGAGTAAACCAAGCTATAGTAGTGCCCGTCTTGACCTTCCCACAACTAACAGTACCTGAAAGAGAAGTGACTCAGGATTGGCCTGAAGAACTGCAAGTTCCAGTGATAGAAGCCATCCCTGCAGTGGAACGTGAAAATCTGCCACCTGCTAGCGGTGAATCTGACATGTCCACAGTGAGAAGGGTTAGTCCTAGAAAATCAGGTATACCCGTGCTACGTAGAATCACCAGTAGCATAACCACTAGGGAGCACACTACACCAGTGGTAGTTAACACAGTGGACCCAGTCAGGTCACTACAGACACCAATGCTCCGTAGGTCAGTCCGTAGTACTAGAGGTCAGGTTCCAGCCAGGTATATGGACTAAGGCCTCTCTCACACATCCGTCTTTTTGTATCAGGCATGATCCGTCGAACACCTGAAGGGATGGATCCGGCACTGAAATAAAAAAACTGATGCAACGGATCCGTTTTTTTGCTGGATCCGACCTGAACTTTTGATCCCAGAAGAAGAGGGTTTCTGATGCCCGGAGACACTGGAAAATGTAGTAGTAGTAGTAGTAGTAGTAGTAGTAGTAGTAGTCCCTGATTTCCAGAATCCAGATCAGACTTTTGCCAGATTGCACAAAAGTCTGATCCGATTCCATTGAATTCTATTGTTTCCGGCCGCCTGATGCGCCGCTTCAGGCACATCAGGCGGCTCTGGCAACAAAAAAAAAACTTTACATGCTCTGTTTTGTCCGGCCGCCGGAATGTACATTTCCGACAAAAACGGATACAACGCAATGAAATCAGGCGTGATCCGGCGCTAATGAAAGTCAATGGAGAAAAAAACGCATCCGGCATTACATTTCGCCGGATGCGGTTGGACAAAAAAATGCCGGAGGGCGCCGTCAGGCGCACAACGGATGTGTGAAAGAGGCCTAACATGTTATTGTTCTAGTAATGTAAGTAAGTTAATGTTTATATTGCAAGTTTTATTATTCTTATTTAATTCTTTAAATGGACGATAGGGTCACTGGACTCGGAGTGACCAGGACAATACGTGTAAATAGTTAATGTTATTGACCACAGAACAAAAACCGCCTGGCGTGGCTGAAGACGTGGGGGAATCATCCACGCCTTGTAGCCCGCCCAAGGCCTACGTTGAGGGTTTGAGGCGGGTCCCTCACATTGTACCCTGCAAGGGTGAAAAAGGACACCCCATTTCAGACTCCATCAAATGTATATATTTAATGTTAAATTTTGTAAATAGTTATAACATGTTTTTCTTGTTGCTTCCTCAGTCCAGGAGTACTGAATTGCACTAGGGGGGAATGTGGCACCCCAGGAGTTTGGTTGCCACAGTGACCTTGCCTTCCTCCAGGGGAGGGTGATGTCATGCCTGAAAGCAAAGAGGGACCCCTTTGCAGATATTTCAGCATGCAACACCTTTCTGACTCCAGACCAGAAGGGGGAGCTCAAACACCTGATTTGAGGGGAGCTTCCCTGTAACATTCTGGCTGGGGGAGGAGTTAGTCAGTCTAGCTGAGGGAATGAGAGAGGGAGGACGTGGAGACAAGTTGGGGACTGAAGCCATAGCAAGGCTCATCCCCAGGTCTAAGCGCCAGAGACCGGACCCCTGGAGTCCGAGGCTGAGAGGGTGAAGTAAAGTCCCAGCAGCAGAATCCAGAGGGCAGAGGATAGCAGGTCCTCTGTCCCAATTAAGACTCTTCCACAAAGCAGCAGCACATGTGAGCCGGAGACTCCAGAAGTGAGTGATTCCTGAAACAGGTTACAGCTGCATGTTATGAGAGCGAGGTTCAACTTAAATAAGAGACAGAGAGCAAGAGGAATTTGGACGGAGCTTATAGCAGCCAATGCCTCACAGAACAGCGCTAGAAAGGAGACCTCACATCCCACCTGTAATCAGGGGATCCTAAACTGCTTTCAGGCTGACCTACTCCAGTATGACCTGTATTCAATGCCCTGGATGCTTTGCCTGCAAAACTGTAAGTAAAGCTTTGGAAACTGCAACTCACTGACTGTTTCTCAGTTTCTTCCTGCGTCACACATTGCACTCAGCTACATCTCCCAGCACCATTACTACCTTTCACTACATCTACCTGACCTGGGATCCCATAGTCTCACCTGTGGGAGACTATACCAACTCTGCTGCATCTCACCATCCATCCCAGAGGATCTGCACCGCAGCGCTGGTCACCATTGACCAGATACCACAGGTGGCGTCACTACACTACAAACTCTAACATCCCCTGTAAATAATTCCCCTTTTATTGGATGCCCAGGGCCACGGACCGGGTCACTGCCGCTGTGACACATCCCTTCAATACACCGGCCCGGTACCGAGTATCCCACTGCCCTGGCGGGCAATCCACATATATCCTATACTCTGTGTACCGAGATCTGATGTTATATACAGTGTAATATGTGATGATATAACATCCGATGTCTGTACACATGGTATAGGATATAGCAGGGATATAATATACTTGTGTGCGCAGACATAGGATGTTACAGTCGAGGAGATATGTGACAGGTGTAATATCTGATGTCTGTAGCCACAGTATACAGTAGTGTAGCTACCGGGGGGGTGGAGTGGATGGTTACCCTGGGCCCCAAGCTCAGGGGGCCCACCCAGAGCTACACTGCCCTTAATTACTCATCATGTATAATGCACATATAAAGTTAAGCCCTGCGGTAGATCTCCCGGCACTACTGCTCTCTGTTCTGTAGACCGCAGATCTCTTTATACCTCAGGTCTACAGAACGATACATGCTGAGGACGTAAGAGTCCTGGCACATTGGTGTCATCGTGCTGTGCTGGGACTCTGATGTTTGCCGCTGTTATAGCACGTTGCCTTGCCACTGGACTCGTCAGGTTACTGGGTTAGAAGAGTATATAATTTTTTTTTATTAAAACTTGTCTGATGTGGGGGCATCATAAACAATGGGGGAACCATATACATAGTGTGAGGGACCCCAAAACTGTGTGGGGGACCTCATACATTTTAGGAACTATTTCAGCAGCCATTATATAACTTGGGGACTAATGCAGGGGCCATTATACAGATTGGGAACTAATGTGGGGGAGCATTATACTGCACAGTTTGGGAGCTAATGGGGCCATTATTCAGTTTGGGGACTAATTCTGGGACCAGTATACAGTTTGGGGACTAATGCGGGAGCCATTATACAGTCTGAGGGCTACTGTGGGATTCATTATTCAGTATTTTAGAAGAGCAGTGGGGACATCATGCTATGTGTAGGGAAGCTGCGGGCCCTTAATACTCTGTATAAATATAATGTGTATAGTGGAGCTGTGGAACCACCGTACTGTGTATAGTGGAGCTGTGGAACCACCGTACTGTGTATAGTGGAGCTGTGGAACCACTGTACTGTGTATAGCGGAGCTGTAGGACCACCGTACTGTGTATAGCGGAGCTGTGGAACCACCGTACTGTGTATAGCGGAGCTGTGGAACCACCGTACTTTGTATAGCAGAGCTGTGGAACCACCGTACTTTGTATAGCGGAGCTGTGGAACCACCGTACGGTGTATAGGGGAGCTGTGTAACCACCATACTGTGTATAGCGGAGCTGTGGAACCAGAGTACTGTGTATAGCGTAGCTGTGGAACCACCGTACTTTGTATAGCGGAGCTGTGGAACCACCGTACTGTGTATAGTGGAGCTGTGGAACCACCGTACTGTGTATAGTGGAGCTGTGGAACCACAATACTGTGTATAGTGGAGCTGTGGGACCACCGTACTGTGTATAGTGGAGCTGTGGAACCATCGTACTGTGTATAGCGGAGATGTGGGACCACCGTTCTGTGTATAGTGGAGCTGTGGAACCAGTGTACTGTGTATAGTGGAGCTGTGGAACCAGTGTACTGTGTATAGCGGAGCTGTGGAACCACCGTACTGTGTATAGCGGAGCTGTGGAACCACCGTACTTTGTATAGCGGAGCTGTGGAACCACCGTACTGTGTACAGCGGAGCTGTGGAACCACTGTACTTTGTATAGCGGAGCTGTGGAACCACCGTACTGTGTATAACGGAGCTGTGGAACCACTGTACTGTGTATAGCGGAGCTGTGTAAGCACCGTACTGTGTATAGCGGAGCTGTGGAACCACCGTGCTGTGTATAGCGGAGCTGTGGAACCACCGTACTGTGTATAGTGGAGCTGTGGAACCACTGTACTGTGTATAGTGGAGCTGTGGAACCACCCTACTGTGCATAGCGGAGTAGAGGGAAGTTGTAGAGGGAAGTTGTGGGAACATCATATTGTGTATAGAGGAACTGTGGGTGTGTTATACTGTACAGTATATAGGGGAGCAGTTTCTCCACCATAATGTATATAGAGGAGTTGTACATTGGGAACTCAGAGGACATTAGTAGATGTTAAGTGGGCACTAAGGAAGCATATTTGTTATAGGGGCATTCAGAGTACAATGGCCATCATATGTGCACATAGGGCATTATTACTTTGTAGGGGAAAAGGGGTCAATTTTAACATCTAGGCTAGGGTACAAAGGAGGCAGTATTATGTGGTGCAGTAAGAGGAGAACAGGTATTGAAACCACACAGCAGGTGCAGTAATAGGGACACGGAAGATGGGGCATCAGCAGGATGCAGTGCTGGGGTCCTGGGTTCAAATCAAGAGCAATAAATAGAACTGAGCTGTAATACTGGACACAGCTGTGACTGTATGTTATATAGTTGTGTTTCATGCACCTCACTTATTGTAACATACAAGTGCACAAACATATTACAAACTCACCATACTAGCTTGGCTTGTGCGAAATTTTTGCACATCGGTCGTCGGGGGGCGCAGGCAATTTCAGAAAAAGCTGGTCATATGTACATATATTTCATGAGATGATGAACACAGACAGGTATTT
>JARQOD010005511.1:0-47585 GCA_033576555.1 Oophaga sylvatica
AACATCCGTCAATGCGTTATTACACGCTTCATCAGCACACGATGTATCCACTGTGAGAGCCGTCCCGGTCGGACAATTTCTCAGGATGAGAAGAATTTGTTCCACTAACTCCAAATTTGAGGCACAGGCTCTTGACCTGAAGAAACGTTTCTATACCCGAGGATATAGTCATAGATGTGTCAAATATGGCTATGACCGGGCAAGAAGGACCCGCGCCGCCAGCTACTGGAGGGTGCCAGATCTAAAACATCTTCAAGTGGGAATGATCCAATACATTTTATTACGACCTACAATCATGTCTGGCATGACATGCGGGCCATTCTTCAGAAACATTGGTCCATTTTAGAATTGGATCCCATTTTAAGGACATCAGTAGGTGGCTACCCCTGATGACTTCAAGGAGATCAAAAAATTTATCTGATCTCCTAGTAAGGAGCCATTATGTTCCAGATAAGAAAAATCCTTTTGAAAGTGGCAGTCCTCAGGCTGGCTTTTTCCCATGCGGACACTGCTTGGCCTGCGCCAATGTTCTGCGCTGCTCCTCTTTCACCTCGGCTGATGGAACAAAAGATTTCACCATCAGACAACGTATATCTTGCGGCACAATCAATGTGATTTATTATGCGACATGTCCGTGCCCCAAGATATACGTTGGTCTTACCACCCGAGAATTACGTATAAGAGTTCGGGAGCACGTTCGGGACATTGGCGCGGCCAGGTCCGCGAGTGATTCAACTGATCTTAAGACAATCCCCCAACATTTTTTATTACATCACAATTGCGATGCTGGATTGCTTAGGATCAGGGGAATCTACGCACTCCATCTGGGAATAAGGGGTGGTAATTACAAGAAACTCCTCGCCCAGATGGAAACTCGGTGGATAGTGCAGCTCGATACGGTAGCGCCAATGGGTTTAAACAAATCATTGAGCTTTGCCCCATTTCTGTAGCTCTGTTAGTGTTCCACCAAAATTGGATTTTTGGCCCTCTATAAATATGATATTATTGTAATATTGTTGCATATCCTCCGCATTCACCTCACATACTTTTGTGGGGTGATATTTAGTTCTTGTTTTAATTTGTTTTTAACTTGTGTTCTTTTATATTCTCTTACATTAAAGTGACCATTGATTTCTGCACCTGGTTCCCTTTTCTGGACTCACAGATTTGTTTTGGGACGATGACTATTATTTCATACCAATGATTGAGACACAGACGAAGAATCATCACCACCAAGATTATACTTCACTACTTTGGCATCATACTTACTTATAATATTTGTATGTTCAAGATATTTTTGATGTTGGTGTGACTCCATTTGTATATATGAGATTCTATTCTGTGATTGCCTTTTTTCTGACTATATCTAAGTATTCTTCCTTTGTGTCTCTATGTTCTGATTTACCCTCCCATATCCATCCACATTACGGTGCGATGGTTGTGCGCATCGTCCTGCGCCCCCTTGCAGCTGGTTAACGTAGCGGCGTCTGTTTTGACGTCTTCTCCGTTACCTAGCGCTATGTGGGCCAAGCACGTATGCGCCAATTCTACCATCGCCCCATGATGTTTAGAGACCTGGGTTTTTTTTTGGTTTTGTTTTTTTTCCCACTGATTGAAGGACCTGCGGGTTCCTTCTGCACATGTGCGGACATCGCGCAATGTAATTGGCCATCTAGTAACATGTGACCTATGTGATGTTTAGAGACCTGGGATTTTCCCTTCTAATTGAAGGACCTGCGGGTTCCTTCTGCACATGTGCGGACATCGCGCAATGTAATTGGCCATCTAGTAACATGTGACCTATGTGATGTTTAGAGACCTGGGATTTTCCCTACTAATTGAAGGACCTGCGGGTTTCTTCTTGAAGGATGTAATTGGCCATCTGGGAACATGTGATTCATTCTGTGGGCTTTTTAAAGGTCCTTGTGCAGTTCCACAACTACCCCCTTGAGGAAGCAACACGTTGGCGTTGCGAAACGCGCGTCGGGGCGTTTATTTATCTCCCCACACATTCTCCTTTGCCTTAGTGATTTGGTAAGATTATCTTTATAACATCTATAATGTATTTTACTTTCATCATGTTACTTTCACAATGTGTTATATGAGAAATGAACACTCTTGAGCCTGCTTATATCTGACACTTGCCATTGTTATTACAGCGTTTTCTTGTGATTGGTGACATGTAGTGGAGATATGGACATTATTGAGACTGCTCTTATTTGACACTTGTCACTCTTATTGTAGCGCTGCATGTGGTTAAATACCTGTAATTAAACACAAACCATTTCAAGCTAGATTCGGTACTATTACCCTTGCAGTCTCTCATATGTCCATAATGTGAGTTTACTGATCCCATACACATGTATTACTCACGGAGCAGTCTACTGATATGGCTATACACTCATTTGTCATAGGTTCAGTAATATCATTTATATGGTGATTATATATTTATAAACGTGAGTTTGCTGTGATCTGCTGCATATTGATATGTGTCCATAACTGATATAAACCACTTTAATTAGACTTGCAGTCTTGCAGTCTTTTTATGTCTATAATGTGAGTCTGCTGATCCAATATACATGTATTACCCATAGAGTAACCTCTATGGATATGGCAGTTTGACTCTATAAATACATAAGTGTTCACCTTCCTGAGGCAATTGAGTATTATGTGAGGTGGTTCTTGTTTGCAATTGTCACCTGATGTATTGTATTATTATTGATATTAATGTTGTTACTAATAAAAATTTTCTATTTTTATGATTAAATATAAATGCCTTATAGCTCTTTTTTCTCCTGTTCTCCATACTTTTTGAGCTGGTTTAATATAGCCAGATGAGGTATCACAGTATAACCCATCTGGGTCTTTCTAAATATAAATATGTGGGATTATATATGATAATAAACATTGCAGGCAAGACGTTTTATGCAGTATACTTCATGGTGTATATTGCAGTTAATAAAGCTATTTATACTGTGAACTAATCTATGCCACATCTTTTCTAATTGCATGTCTGCAGATATTGCTTCTGCTGCCTCTGCATTTATAGAAACAAGTCAGCCTGGACAATGATTTACCTCTTCTAATAAATCTTTGTTTCAAAGTAACAAGCTGGAGGTGTACACTTAGATACTTGAAAACAATGGTGCTTATTGATAAAACAAAGAAATATTTGTATGTGTCTACAACAATCTGCAGAGACTGTGAGGCTAAGTGCACACGATCAGGAATAATTGCGTTTTTTTTCGCGGTTTTTCCGCGGTTTTCCGCGGTAAAAACGCGATAAAAACGCAAGCATTAAGCATCCTATACATGTTAATTGATTCCGCATGTTTTGGCCACATGTTGCGTTTTTTTCCGCGAAAAAAACGCTTCGCGGAAAAAATAGCAACATGTTCATTAATTTTGCGGAATGTAAGCGGTTCATGTGCGGTGGTACCCAGGGTCTGGAGGAGAGGAGACTCTCCTCCAGGCCCTGGGTACCATATCCCTGGTAAAACAATAATTAAAATAATAAATAATGATATTCTCACCTTCCGGCGGCCCCCGCAGCCTTCCCGCGGCCCCCGCAGCCTTCCCGCCTTCAGCGACGCTCCCGGCAACTTCCGGTCCCAGGAGTGCTTTGCGAGAATCACCCAGATGGCATAGCGGTCTCGCGAGATGTACGTCATCGGTGTGATTTGTCGCAAAGCACTCCTGGGACCGGAGTTGCCGGGAGCGTCACTGAGAGGCGGGAAGGCTGCGGGGGCCGCCGGAAGGTGAGAATATCATTATTTATTATTTTTTTTATTATTTTTACATTAGATCTTTTTACTATTGATGCGGCATAGGCGGCATCAATAGTAAAAAGTTGGTCACACGTGTCAAACACTATGTGTGACTCGTGTGACCAACCTGTCAATCAGTTTTCCAAGCGATGCTACAGATCGCTAGGAAAACGCTAGCATTCTGCAAGCTAATTACGCTTGCAAAGCGCTATTATTCTGGCGGGAATCAGCATACAAAAAACGTGCGTATTTCCTGCGGGAGAAGTGCGGGATTGCCGCGGAAATTTCCGCGGCAATTCCGCAACGTGTGAACTTAGCCTGAACGATAGACATGACTAGTGTAGATGCATTCAAATATAAATTCAAGATTAATGGCCACCTTAAAATTAACTAAACTAGATTTGTATGTATTAATTACAGTATAAACTCGAGTATAAACTGACCCGAGTATAAGCCGAGGCACCTTATTTTGCAATGGAAAACTGGGTAAGCTTATTGACTTGAGTATAAGTCGGTATCTATTGTTCCCATTCCCTGTCCTTCTGTGCATGGCTTCCGGTCCCTGTCCTGCTGTGCATTGCTCCCTGGTCCCTGTCCTGCTGTGCATGGCTCCCCAGTCCCTGCACCACTGTGCATGGCTCCCCAGTCCCTGCCGTGCTGTGCATGGCTCCCCGGTCCCTGCCTTTCTGTGCATGGCTCCCCAGTCCCTGTCCTGCTGTGCATGGCTCACTCCCCTGGTCCCCTTGTATGCATGACACACTCACCTGATCCTCTTGTATGCATGGCTCACTCCCCCGGTCCTATTGTATGCATGGTAGAAAAGCAGTCGCACTCGAGCAAAATATTGTGCTAATGAAGTTTCTTTTTATTATTCAATGTATATTTAAACAACACCATATGGACGTAAAAAGAACAAAAAAGTATACCGATGTAACGTTTCAACCCACAATAGGGTCTTTATCAAACCTCACTGAGGGGTGTCTTTTTAAGGAAATATAGTGTAGCCACAGCAAAAGATCCAGCAAAAGATCGTCCGTTGTAAGTCCTCCACACCATATCAGGTAGCTACATATAGCAATATACCTTAATACATACAACACCAGACAGAACACTAAAATAGATTTGATGAAAATGTGGACCAGTAAGAATTTAGAAATGGGTTAATTTTATAAAAATGCATGAATAATAAATTAACTGCCACTAAAGTCAATATTGCACTTTCCCAATAGACATTTCAAATTAAAGATTAAATAAACTTTTGTTTTATAATTTTACACAGCATGAAAAAGCAAAAGGCCTGAAATGAAACTTTGCAAATCACTTTCTTAGGGGATTTTTCTTTATTTTTGTATATAAAAATTACATGTAAGTGGCTTCCAAAATCTTCTCCCCAATCTATTCGCCTTCCATTAGCTGCAATAGTTCTAGAATATACTGTTATGGAGTACAGATGATATCAGTGGAAGATATCATTTAAAAGTATACTTGGCACTCAGTTGTGAAAAAAGATAATTTTCTTTTATTAAGCATCCAGACAAAATAGACTCATTTGAACATTTTCGATCCGCCAAATATCAGCTATCGGGTCCCAACAAAATAGATGCACCTCCTCAACACCTCATTATATTCAGTTCTCGTGAAAGAATGTTCTGATGAAGGTTCTTTGGCGGACCAAAATTGTTCATATGAGTCTATTTTGTCTGGATACTTAATAAAAGAACATTATCTTTTTTCACAACTGAGGGCCAAGTATACTTTTATATTTGATGGGCTGGATACCTAACTTGAGCACCAACAAACATTTCATGAGTGCCGTGCTTTCTATTATTATTGATATCAGTGAAAGAGTCAGGTTGGCATTGATCCTTTAACTCCTCTCTGACATCTGACGTACTATCCCGTCCATAAAACCCGTGACAATCTGACCATGGACGGGATAGTACTCATAGCATAGCTGCGCTCCCAGGGGGAGCGCAGCTAATCGCCGCCGGGTGTCAGCTGATTATCACAGCTGACACCCGGGACTCTGGCCAGGAGCGGTAACGGACCGCTCCCGCACATTAACCCCTTGCACACCGCGATCAAACATGATCGCGGTGTATGGGGGCACAGGGGAGCATCGAGCAGGGAGGGGGCTCCAAGCGGCCCCCTGAGACCCTCAGAACAGCGCGATGTGATCGCGCTGTTCTGAGGGCTTCCTCCCTCCCAGGACCCGGATCCAAGATGGCCGGGGTCCTGGAGGGAGGCGGCTTCCTCAGTGCCTGCGAGAGCAGGCACTGAGAAGCCTGCAGCGCTGCCTGTGAGATCGCTGGTCTCACAGAGTGCTGTACACACTGTGAGACCAGCGATCTCACATTTTACAGTGATGTCCCACCCTGGGACAATGTAAAAAAGTAAAAAAAATAAAAATAAACGTGTAAAAAAAAATTCCAAAATAAATTAAAAAAAAAAAAATATTCCCCAATAAATTCATTTCTTCCTGTAAATAAAAAAAATAAAACAATAAAAGTACACATATTTGGTATCGCCTCGTCCGTAACGACCCCCCCCTATAAAATGTCCCACTAGTTAACCCCTTTTGTGAACCCCTTAAAAAAAATAAAAAAACAAAGCAAAAAATCAGTGCTTTATCATCATACCATTGAACAAAAAGTGGAATAACACGCGATCAAAAAGACCGATATAAATAAACATGGTACCCCTGAAAACCTCATCTTGTCCCGCAAAAACGAGCGCCACACAGCATCATCAGTGAAAAAATTAAAAAAGTTATAGCTCGCAGAATAAAGCGATGCAAAAATAATTATTTTTTATATAAAATTGTTTTTATTCTATAAAAGCGCCAAAACATAAAAAAATATATAAAATGAGGTATCGCTATAATCATACTGACCCGAAAGAATAAAACTGCTTTATCAATTTTACCACACGCGGAACTGGTATAAACGTCCTCCCCCAAAAGAAATTAATGAATTGCTGATTTTTGTCATTCTAACCTCCCAAAAATCGAAATAAAAAGCGATCAAAAAATGTCACGTGCTCAAAAATGGTACCAAAAAAACGTAACTTGTCCGCAAAAAATAGACCTCACATGACTCTGTGGGCCAAAATATGCAAAAATTATAGCTCTCAAAATGTGGTGATGCAAAAAACTACTTTTTTGCAATAAAAAAGCGTCTTTTAGCGTGACAGCTGCCAATCATAAAAACCCGCTATAAATAGTAAATCAAACCCCCCTTTATCACCCCCTTAGTTAGGGAAAAATAATAAAATTAAAAAAATGTATTTATTTCCATTTTCCCATTAGGGTTATGTGAGGTTAGGGTTGCGGCTAAAGTTAGGGTTAGGGTTGGCGCTAAAGTTAGTATTAGGGTTATGGTTGGGATTAGGGATAGGGGTGTGTTAGGGTTAGTTTGTGGTTAGGGTTGGGACAAGGGTTAGGGGTGTGTTGGGTTTGGGTTGGAGTTAGAATTGGGGGTTTTCCGCTGTTTAGCACATCAGGGGCTGTCCAAATCGTGACATGGCGTCTGATCTCAATTCCAGCCAATTCTGCGTTGAAAAAGTCAAACGGTGCTCCTTCCTTCTGACCTCTGCCATGCGCCCAAACAGTAGTTTACTCCCACATGGGGTATCAGCGTACTCTGGACCCTAAGAGTTATTGTGCATTTGTCCTATTTCTTCTGTTACCCATGGGAAAATAAAAAACTGGGGGCAAAAATATCATTTTTTTAAAAAAAAATGATTTTTTTTGTTTTTACGGCTGTACTTATAAACTTCTGTGAAGCACTTGGGGCTTCATAGCGCTCACCACACATCTAGATAAGTTCCTTATGGGGTCTATTTTCCAAAATGGTTCACTTGTGGGGGGTTTCCACTGTTTAGGCGCATCAGGGGCTCTCCAAATGCGACATGACGCCCCCAGACCATTCCATCAAAGTCTACAATCCATAACGTCACTACTTCCCTTCCGAGCCCCAATTGTACCATACAGTAGTTTTCTCCCACATATTGGGTATCCGCGTACTCAGGACAAATTGGACAACAACTTTTGGGGTCCAATTTCTCCTGTTACCCTTGTGAAAATAAAATATTGGGGCGAAAAAAATAATTTTTGTAAAAAAAAAAAATATTTTTTATTTTTACGACTATACATTATAAACTTCTGTGAAGCACTTCGGGGTTCAAAGTGTTCACCACACATCTAGATAAGTTCCTTGTGGGGTCTATTTTCCAAAATGGGTCATTTGTGGGGGTTTCCACTGTTTAGGTGCATCAGGGCTCTCCAAAAGCGACATGAGCCCCAGAGCATTCCTCAAAGTCGCAATCAAAGTCCTACTTCCCTTCCGAGCCCCACGTGCACCCATAACAGTGTTTTCCCCACATATGGGGTATCAGCGTACTCAGGACAAATTGGACAACAACTTTTGGGTCAATTTCTCCTGTTACCCTTGTGAAAATAAAAATTGGGGACGAAAAATCATTTTTGTAAAAAAAAAAAAAAATTATTTTAACGGCTGTACTTTATAAACTTCTGTGAAGCACTTCAGGGTTCAAGTGCTCACCACACATCTACATAAGTTCCTTGAGGGGTCTAGTTTCCAAAATGGGTCATTTTGGGGGTTTCCACTGTTTAGGCAGATCAGGGCTCTCCAAACACGACATGGCATCCAGCCAATTCTGCGTTGAAAAAGTCAAACGGCACTCCTTCCCTTCCAAACTCTGCCATGCACCAAACAGTGGATTTACCCCCACATATGGGGTATCAGCGTACTCAGGACAAATTGCACAATAACTTTTGGAGTCTTGTTACCCTTGGGAAAATAAAAATTGGGGTGAAAAGATCATTTTTGTGGAAAAAATATGATTTTTTAATTTTACGGCTCTATGTTTTAAACTTGTGTGAAGCACTTGGGGGTTTCAAATTGCTCACCAAAGATCTAGATAAGTTCCTTAAGGGGTCTAGTTTCCCAAATGGGGTCACTTGTGGGGGGTTTCCACTGTTTAGGCACATCAGGGACTCTCCAAATGCAACATGGCGTCCAATCTCAATTCCAGCCAATTTTGGTTGGAAAAAGTCAAATGGTGCTCCTTCTATTCCGAGCTCTGTCGTGCGCCCAAACAGTGGTTCCCCCCCACATATCGGGTATCAGCGTACTCAGAACAAATTGGACAACAACTTTTGTGGTCCAATTTCTCCTGTTACCCTTGGGAAAATAAAAAAATTAGTGACTAAAAATAATTTTTGTGGGAAAAAAATAGGATTTTTTATTTTCATGCCCGGGCATTATAAACTTGTGTGAAGCACTTGGGGGTTCAAAGTGCTCACCAAAGCTCTAGATAAGTTCCTTAGGGGGTCTAGTTTCCAAAATGTTGTCACTTGTGGGGGGTTTCTACTGTTTAGGCTCATCTGGGGCACTGCAAACGGAACATGACCCCCATCAACGTCTGCATTCCAAAACGTTACTACTTCCTTTCCAATCCCTGCCGTGCGCCCAAACAGTTTACCCCCTCACATATTGGGTATCAGCGTACTCAGGACAAATTGGCCAACAACTTTTGGGGTCCAATTTCCTTGGGAAAAATCAAAAATTTGGGACTAAAAAATCATTTTTGTTGAAAATTGTTTCTTTATTTTTTTCACACCCAGGCATTATAAACTTTTGTGAAAACACTTGGGGTTCAAAGTGCTCACAACAGATCTAGATAAGTTCCTTAGGGGGACTAGTTTCCAAAATGGTGTCACTTGTGGGGGGTTTCCACTGTTTAGGCGCATCAGGGGCTCTCCAAACGCGACATGGCATCCAATCTCAATTCCAGCCAATTTTAGTTTGAAAAAGTCAAACGGCGCTCCTTCCCTTACGAGCTTGCTGTGCGCCCAGAGAGTGGTTTTCCCCCACTTATGGGGTATTGGCTACTCAGAGAAATTGCACAACAAACTTTATCTGTCCATTTTCTCCTGTTACCCTTGTGAAAATAAAAAAAAAGTTTGTAAAAGATCATTTTTGTGGCTAAAAAGTTAAATATTCATTTTTTCCTTCCATCGTTGCTTCAGCTCCTGTGAAGCACCTGAAGGTTTAATAAACTTCTTGAATGTGGTTTTGAGTACCTTGAGGGTGCAGTTTTTAGAATAGTGTCACTTTTGGGTATTTTCTGCTATATAGACCTCTCAAAGTGACTTCAAATATGAGGTGGTCCTAAAAAAAATGGCTTTGTAAATTTTGTTGTAAAAATGAGAAATCGCTGGTCAACTTTTAACCCTTATAATTTCCTAAGGAAAAAAAAATTTGGATTCCAAAATTGTGCTGATGTAAAGTAGACATGTGGGAAATGTTATTTCTTAACTATTTTATGTGACATATTTCTCTGTTTTAAGGGAATAAAAATTCAAAGTTTGAAAATTGTAAAATTTTCAAAATTTTCGCCATATTTGCATTTTTTTCTAAAATAAACGCAAGTTATATCGAATAAATTTTGCCAATAACGTGAAGTACATATGTCACGAGAAAACAGTCTCAGAATCGCGCAGATCCGTTGAAGCGTTCCAGAGTTATAACCTCATAAAGAGACAGTGGTCAGAATTGTAAAAATTGGCCCGGTCATTAACGTGCAAACCACCCTTGGGGGTGAAGGGGTTAATTGACATTATGTGTACTGCAGCAAGTCAGTACATTCATACAAAAAGACTGGGGACAAGCAGCAGTTTAGAAGCCAATTTAATGCATAGAAATACAAGATTGAATTAGCGGTGGGTCAAGATACATTTTTGGATTGAATTAATTTCACATTTGCAATTTCAGTTAATTTAAAATATCTTTCAGGCTGCTTCAATATTGAATATAATGACTATTAATTTGATTCTCATGAATTTCATATTATCTATATCTTAATTCACTTATTACATCCAATCTACTATTTTAGTGTTCTATCTGGTGTTCTATTTATTCAAGTCTACTGATACTTGTAGCGGACTAGTCTTATTTTGGTGACTCAAGTGACCTTTTGATAAAAATTCACATTTTTGTGTATTCTAAATCACTCTTAATACTGTTGGCTTGCAATTTGCATTTTATCACTTTTTTTTAAATATATTTTTATTGCTGTCTTTGCTGTTTTGTAATAAAATTGTATATTAAATGTACCCTTTTTCATACTTCTATGGAAAACCTTTTGGGCATTCATTTTGTGTTAAGAAATTTGTGTTCATGACTAGTAAGAAAAATTTGGCTTTAAATAAACTGGCCTAAGTCAAATGTATTATGTTAACGTTCATGTGAAAAATATATGTTGATCTAAATATAAACATTTTTAATGTTATCAAGAAATACTATTATAGATATTACCCTAAATGTCTGTCTGTTTTTGCAGGAAATGAGAAATTTGTCAAAAAAGCCCTTTTTAAAACCTTCTCCCTAAGTTATTACATTTGGAAATTTAACCCCTCTCTGACATCCGACGTACTATCCCGTCCATGAAACCCATGACAATCTGACCATGGACGGGATAGTACATCATAGCAATCAGCTGCGCTCCAGGGGGGAGCGCAGCTAATCGCCGCCGGGTGTCAGCTGATTATACAGCTGACACCCGGGACTGTGTACCAGGAGCGGTCACGGACCGCTCCCGACACATTAACCCCTGGCACACCGCGTTCAAACCTGATCGCGGTGTAGGGGGCACAGGGGAGCATCACGCAGGGAGGGGGCTCCCTGCGAGCTCCCCTGAGACCCTCAGAACAGCGCGATGTGATCGCGCTGTTCTGAGGGCTTCCTCCCTCCCAGGACCCGGATCCAAGATGGCCGCCGGGTCCTGCAGGGAGGCGACTTCCTCATTGCCTGCTGAGAGCAGGCACTGAGAAGCCTGCATCGCTGCCTGTGAGATCGCTGGTCTCACAGAGTGCTGTGCACACTGTGAGACCAGCGATCTGACATTTTACAGTGATGTCCCACCCTGGGACAATGTAAAAAAGTAAAAAAAATAAAAAAAGACCTGTAAAAAAAAATTCCAAAATAAATTAAAAAAAAAAAATATTCCCCAATAAATTAATTTCTTCCTGTAAATAAAAAAAATAAAACAATAAAAGTACACATATTTGGTATCGCCGCGTCCGTAACAACCCCCCATATAAAAATGTCCCACTAGTTAACCCCTTTTGTGAACCCCTTAAAAAAAAAAAAACAAAGCAAAAAATCAGTGCTTTATCATCATACCGCCGAACAAAAAGTGGAATAACACGCGATCAAAAAGACCGATACAAATAAACATGGTACCGCTGAAAACGTCATCTTGTCCCGCAAAAAACGAGCTGCCAACAGCATATCAGCCGAAAAAATAAAAAAGTTATAGCTCGCAGAATAAAGCGATGCAAAAATAATAATTTTTTATATAAAATTGTTTTTATTCTATAAAAGCGCCAAAACATAAAAAAATTATATAAATGAGGTATCGCCATAATCATACTGACCCAAAGAATAAAACTGCTTTATCAATTTTACCACACGCAGAATGGTATAAACGTCTCCCCAAAAGAAATTCATGAATTGCTGATTTTTGCTCATTCTAACCTCCCAAAAATCGAAATAAAAAGCGATCAAAAAATGTCACGTGCTCAAAAATGGTACCAATAAAAACGACACTTCGTCCCGCAAAAAATAAGACCTCACATGACTCTATGGGCCAAAATATGCAAAAATTATAGCTCTCAAAATGTGGCGATGCAAAAAACTATTTTTTTCAATAAAAAAGTGTCTTTTAGCGTGACAGCTGCCAATCACAAAAACCCGCTATAAATAGTAAATCAAACCCCCCTTTATCACCCCCTTAGTTAGGGAAAAATAATAAAATTAAAAAAATGTATTTATTTCCATTTTCCCATTAGGGTAGGGTTGCGGCTAAAGTTAGGGTTGGCGCTAAAGTTGGTATTAGGCTTATGGTTGGGATTAGGGTTAGGGGTGTGTTAGGGTTAAGTTTGTGGTTAGGTTTGGGACAAGGGTTAGGGGTGTGTTGGGGTTTGGGTTGGAGTTAGAATTGGGGGGTTTCCGCTGTTTAGACACATCAGGGGCTCTAAAAATGTGACATGGCGTCTGATCTCAATTCCAGCCAATTCTGCGTTGAAAAAGTCAAACGGTGCTCCTTTACTTCTGAGCTCTGCCATGCGCCCAAACAGTAGTTTACTCCCACATGGGGTATCAGCGTACTCTGGGCCCCAAGAGTTATTGTGCAATTTGTCCTATTTCTTCTGTTACCCTTGGGAAAATAAAAAACTGGGGGCAAAAATATCATTTTTTTAAAAAAAATGATTTTTTTTGTTTTTACGGCTGTACGTTATAAACTTCTGTGAAGCACTTGGGGCTTCATAGCGCTCACCACACATCTAGATAAGTTCCTTGTGGGGTCTATTTTCCAAAATGCGGTCACTTGTGGGGGGTTTCCACTGTTTAGGCGCATCAGGGCCTCTCCAAATGCGACATGACGCCCCCAGACCATTCCATCAAAGTCTACAATCCAAAACGTCACTACTTCCCTTCCGAGCCCCATACAGTAGTTTTCTCCCACATATTGGGTATCAGCGTACTCAGGACAAATTGGACAACAGCTTTTGGGGTCAAATTTCTCCTGTTACCCTTGTGAAAATAAAATATTGGGGACGAAAAAATCATTTTTGTAAAAAAAAAAAAAGATTTTTTATTTTACGACTGTACGTTATAAACTTCTGTGAAGCACTTGGGAGTTCAAAGTGCTCACCACACATCTAGATAAGTTCCTTGAGGGGTCTAGTTTCCAAAATGGTGTCATTTGTCGGGGTTTCCACTGTTTAGGCAGATCAGGAGCTCTCCAAACACGACATGGCATCCAGCCAATTCTGCGTTGAAAAAGTCAAATGGCGCTCCTTCCCTTCCAAACTCTGCCATGCACCCAAACAGTGGTTTACCCCTACATATGGGGTATCAGCGTACTCAGGACAAATTTCACAATAACTTTTGGAGTCTTGTTACCCTTGGGAAAATAAAAATTGGGGTGGAAAGATCATTTTTGTGGAAAAAATATGATTTTTTAATTTTACGGCTCTATGTTATAAACTTGTGTGAAGCAGTTGGGGGTTCAAATTGCTCACCAAAGATCTAGATAAGTTCCTTAGGGGGTCTAGTTTACCCCAAAAGGGGTCACTTTTGGGGGGTTTCCACTGTTTAGGCACATCAGGGGCTCTCCAAATGCAACATTTCGTCCAATCTCAATTCCAGCCAATTTTGGTTGGAAAAAGTCAAATGGTGCTCCTTCCATTCTGAGCTCTGCGTGCGCCCAAACAGTGGTTCCCCCCCAATGTCAGGTATCAGCGTACTCAGGACAAATTGTACAACAACTTTTGTGGTCCAATTTCTCCTGTTACCCTTTGGAAAATAAAAAATTAGTGACTAAAAATAATTTTTGTGGGAAAAAAATAGGATTTTTTATTTTCATGCCCGGGCATTATAAACTTGTGTGAAGCACTTGGGGGTTCAAAGTGCTCACCAAAGCTCTAGATAAATTCCTTAGGTGGTCTAGTTTCCAAAATGTGGTCACTTGTGGGGGGTTTCTACTGTTTAGGCTCATCTGGGGCACTGCAAACGGAACATGACCCCCATCAACGTCTGCATTCCAAAACGTTACTACTTCCTTTCCAAGCCCTGCCGTGCGCCCAAACAGTTTCCCCCCCACATATTGGGTATCAGCGTACTCAAATTGGACAACAACTTTTAGGGTCCATTTTCCTTGGGAAAAATCAAAAATTTGGGACTAAAAAATCATTTTTGTGGAAAATTGTTTCTTTTTTTTTTTCACACCCAGGCATTATAAATTTTGTGAAACACTTGGGGGTTCAAAGTGCTCACAACAGATCTAGATAAGTTCCTTAGGGGGACTAGTTTCCAAAATGGTGTCACTTGTGGGGGGTTTACACTGTTTAGGCGCATCAGGGGCTCTCCAAACGCCAATGGCATCCAATCTCAATTCCAGCCAATTTTAGTTTGAAAAAGTCAAACGGCGCTCCTTCCCTTACGAGCCCTGCTGTGCGCACAGACAGTGGTTTTCCCCCACATATGGGATATTGGCGTACTCAGCAGAAATTGCACAACAACTTTATCTGTCATTTTCTTCTTTTACCCTTGTGAAAATAAAAAAAGTTTGTAAAAGATCATTTTTGTGACTAAAAAGTTAAATATTCATTTTTTCCTTCCACGTTGCTTCAGCTCCTGTGAAGCACCTGAAGGGTTAATAGACTTCTTGAATATGGTTTTGAGTACCTTGAGGGGTGCAGTTTTTAGAATAGTGTCACTTTTGGGTATTTTCTGCTATATAGACCCCTCAAAGTGACTTCAAATATGAGGTGGTCCCTAAAAAAAATGGCTTTGTAAATTTTGTTGTAAAAATGAGAAATCGCTGGTCAACTTTTAACCCTTATAATTTCCTAAGAAAAAAAAATTTTGATTCCAAAATTGTGCTGATGTAAAGTAAACATGTGGGAAATGTTATTTCTTAACTATTTTGTGTGACATATTTCTCTGTTTTAAGGGAATAAAAATTCAAAGTTTGAAAATTGCAAAATTTTCAAAATTTTTGCCATATTTGCATTTTTTTCAAAAATAAACGCAAGTTATATCGAAGAAATTTTACCAATAACATGAAGTACAATATGTCACGAGAAAACAAGCTCAGAATCGCAAAGATCCGTTGAAGCGTTCCAGAGTTATAACCTCTTAAAGAGACAGTGGTCAGAATTGTAAAAATTGGCCCGGTCATTAATGTGCAAACCACCTTTGGGGGTGAAGGGGTTAAAAAATAATTAAGCAACAGAGCGTGAGACAGTGACTGGCGTTACTGTGAATGGCCAGTATGTGTTGCAGAGGCAGAGGTCCATTGCGCTGTAAGCCTGATATGTTTCTCTGGGACCTGTAGTTCCATGATCCTTGCTTAGTTTATGAGGGCTGGGCTAACCACATAAATCCCATCAATCGGTGTGTCTCATGAGATATAATGAGACTGTTGTTTGGTCACATGGTCTCTGTGTTGGAAGGTCCTGGAAGAGGACAGGCTTTCCTGGAAAGCACACGAGGAGGTCATGTGCCTGCAGAGTCCAGGATGGCTATCTGAGTTGGGGAAAGCTACCATCCTTCTGAGGGCCTGAGATTGACAGGGTGGAGCTTGTCAAGCAAGTCATAGAACAGGTCAGTGATACCAGTAAGAGACCATATTCTACCTACATGTTCCTATTATTCATGTACATGGGTTATTTCATTGTACCTCTTTGTATATTTTGATTCTCAATATACCCTTGCAGTCCAAGATATGTGTATAATTTTGCATAACCTTGTAATATGCATATATTGTATATATTTGTATATATATGCCCGTTCTCCGTATTTCTCTCACATTTATTTTCCTTTTTTTAGTACCC
Source organism: Oophaga sylvatica (assembly GCA_033576555.1). Taxonomy (NCBI): domain Eukaryota; kingdom Metazoa; phylum Chordata; class Amphibia; order Anura; family Dendrobatidae; genus Oophaga; species Oophaga sylvatica. The sequence continues at coordinate 16,195 of JARQOD010005511.1, forward strand.
CATGACTAAAATCCGGGAGGATCGAAACGTCGGGTGACTACACTGTATTGGCTGTATTTTTTGGCACTTTTCTTGGACTTGTAATCCACAGAATAAATTCAATATTTGCAAACTATTTGCCTGTTTAGTGTGCGGTGAATATCCTTGGTTTTCAGTGATCCCAGTAAGGCAGTTCTCTGGAAGTCAGGACTGACAAGAAATCAGCATGTGGAGCGGAGCTCCTGGAAGATAACCTTGCACAAGGGGGTTGTAGGAAAGGCATAAAGGTGTATCTTCTATTGGAAGGACTGGTGGTCTTAACGTGTTTCCTTGATGTAATGAAATGGACTGTACTTTATGTGGTTTTATGTTGTGCCTAAATAAAATCGCATGGACTGTTTAAGTGGAAAATCGTTCCTGTATGCCTTAATCTCTCTGCCAAGTGTGTGTTCCCCAACACAAGAGATAATCTTTAAAGGGAATCTGTTTTTGCTACCTCATCTGAGAACAGGATGATGTAGTCAAAGATAAATTGAATACATCGATGTATCAATTAGATTACTGGATGCTGCCAATCTGACACAATCAGAGTTTTTAGATTTAACATGAAGCATAGCTGAGGAAGCTAACCCGTCCCAGACCAGGCTCAGTATATACAATTTCCACAGACCATGAGCTGCTTATCACAGGAGGGGTCATGTCTAGAGTTGAGCGATACTTTCCGATATCCAAAAGTATCGGAATCGGAATGGTATCGCCGATACCCCAAAAATATCGGCGATACCCGATACCGATACTGGAAATCCAATGTAAGTCTATGGGAACAAAATATCGGAATTAAAAAAAGCCCATTCTTGCCTTGTTGGTTAATTGTACGTGAAGGAAAACAACAAAGAGTAATGTAGAATGTATTAGGGGAGGTTGAGGAGACATTAAAGGCATAGATGTTTAACCCAATCAAATGGAATAGCATTAAAAAAAATTTTTTAAAAAATGTTCGGATTGACGAAGAAATTGACAATGTTGTTAACGTTTTTTCTATTTTGGCAAATATGTATGTTTCACAACTTCCATGCTCTTCACCTTTTTAACTTTTGACACACTTTCTCCTTCATAATCTTCAGCAGCATCATCTTTTTCATCAAATTATTCTTCATCTTCACCTTCTTTATCTTCTTCTTAAACTTCTTGCTATTCATCTTTTTGTTAACATTACTCATATTGTTCTTATTAAACTATTATTCTTCTTCATATTCTACTTCATCTTCATCTTCTTCATCATATTCTTATTTTGGACAGAGATTCCTGTACTTGTAATCTGTAAAAGTATGAATTTTTCATCCTTGCGTTCTTGCTGTCACAAAAAGTTTTAAATTACAACAGTATTTGTCCGTGTTGAGTTTAGCCTGCGGCAGCAGTCATTTTCCAGGGGCATGTCTGGTTGCGCAAGGCTTTATCCGGCAACACTAACCTTCCTTGTGTCACGGGTAGGGTAGCGTGTGTCTATTATATGACTCTCTCTAAAATGTGACGTTACGCAGCCTTATTCTGCCCTAGGGACGCCAAAAATACGACAGCAGTAATCATTTACTGTATAAAACTCCACCTATGAGCAACAAAACAAGCACTTCCCTCTTCTGTTTCCTGGCTGACATGTGAGGAGGGAGTTTGGAGATGCTCCTGAATTCCTCCCAGGTATCCAAGCATATCGGGCCCATAGGAGAGCAGTAAAACCACCCCCGGGAACATTGACACCTTTTACATTCGTGGGGACATAATTTATGGAGCGCTACTTGCTACGGAGTTCACAACAGACCCCGAACGGTTTACCTATGCAACTGAAGCAGAAGGACAAGATGGCGCATGGAGGAGACAAAGGGAAAGAGGCGCGATGCTGAGCGCTGCCATAGACATGCAGCAAGAGCTATTATCAGAAGCACCATGTGACCTGAGAGTTCCTCAGGAATTTGATTCGCAGAAAATGGCTGAAGAGAGGTCAAAGCCCTTCTCTTACCAGACATTCAGAAGCTGCTGGAGTCGGCATTGCAATCGTCATTGTCTTCCATACAAAAGTCTGTACACCTGAATACCATTGCAATTACCAAGCTGCAACAGGATGTGGCGCTGCTACAACAGGAGAAGCAACTTGGCCAAGACAGAGAACAGAACCTTCAGCAGAAGTTCAAAATTTGATAGACAAAACAGAGGACTTGGAAAATCCTCGAGACAAAGCAATTTACGTCTCGTCGGACTGCCTGAATCGTTTAAATCAGCAGACTTACAATCCATCTGTGAGAATGATCTAACGAAAATATTGTGACTTAACTACTACTGTCGTGTGTAACGTGCACATCGTGTGGGTACTCCCGCAAAACAACAACAGGCGAGGGGAGGCATCGAAAACAACGATGTACAGACCACGGCAAGTAATAATTAAGCTGTTACATTATAAGACAAAGTTTCATTGTTACGGCCATTCAGAGAAGCGAGGCGCCCAGTGCTACTCCATGGCTATGAGATTCTGCTCTTTGATGACTTCTCAGTATCGGTGTCCAAGAGGAGGGCGTTCACTTTAATTTGCACAACGTTGTTTGAGCGAGATGTTCGCTTTCAACTACTGTTCCCAGCGCGTCAGCGGTTCCAAAGATCTGACGGGACATATGTAATTAATGACGACACCAGAACAAGCCGAAGCAGCCTTGGAACAAAATCAACAAAGTGATAGGGAAGTACAGCGACGCAGTTCCAGGTTCTCCCCACGCAGACGACGACAAGATGGCAGTTCATGAAGGAGATCAGGAAAGATGAAAGAGATTCTCTCCACGTTAAATGACATATGAGATATATTTGCTGTTTGAGCCGTTTCTATTGTAGTTCCTTCATACCTATGCTAAAGCATGATAGTTTTGCTGCAATTTTAGATGGTTAAATTAGTTAATTGATATTATATGTTGAAGATCTCTCATGAGAGTGGGGGTCTTGATAAACGTGGGACAAATGAGTTAAACATTACATATGGAGGGACAATAAGTGAAGTAGGCTATTGGGGTTTCATGCTTTGGACACATGGGGGGGTACACTGAATAGCCTGGGAGGATGGGGGTAATCTCCTCACAGGTTAGAAAAAAGGAAGTCACATAAACACAGGTAGTGGTGGAGAGACTACGACCGTTACAGCGGTTTATTGGTAAACAAGAGTTACTAGAAAAGGGTAGCAAGGGACCTCTCTCCAATAATTAATCCTGGAATTGTCAATATATCTTGATTAGGTATTTGATATTGTGGTGCTGCTTCCTCCTTTCCTCACAGGTTGGTGCCAACGACGGCCATAAGAGGGTACACCGTCTCCTCCAGCACACTCTTAATTTTTCTGCCGCCCATTCAACATGAAGATCATCTCCTGGAATGTCAAAGGCTTGCGTGCGCCGAGAGAAGCGCACAAAGATTCTCAGGTACCTCGCCGGTGGAAGCCGTACATAGCACCTTTTTTTTTTTGAAAATCTAAATGAAAAGGAACTTTAAAAAAAAAAAACCCTCTTCAACAATCTACAAGACAAACAAGCATGAATGGGTGACGCAGCCTTTATTGAGTTACAGTATTAGATCGACATTGTCCATGAGTAACTATGCACTGTGATAGCTATATAGCATTATTAATTTAAATCTGTTGTGGTTGTTTCAACAGCACTTGCAGGTCTAACTACCTATTGTTTGTATGCATGATGCACTTTCTTGGTGTAATTATTTATTATTGCGCATTATTACCAGGTTTACATGATGGCCATTTCATATATGGTGTGTGAAGTTACAGTTGTCCTCACTCTGTGTATTTTATTATGTCTGTCATTAATAAAACTCGTGAGGATGATAATGATGATGATGATGTTTATGATTCGTACATCCATTGACTGCATTATCTTACAGGTACAGATAACGTTCCTTAAGAAGCATTAATTGATAATTATGAAATGTATTTTTATGCATTAATTTAAAAAAGTAAACACTATGTTTTATTTTTTGTTACCATTTTTACTAGCCATGTGCAGATATGCGCTGTGATGACAAATTAATATTTGTCCATATTTCTTATAAAAATTTTCATTTTAGCCCTTGAAACTTAAATCTTTCCTGTTTTAAGCATAACAATCAGGGTGACGGCTCTTCCCTATTTGGAGCATGTTCGACATGGGTTTTTCTGTGCATGTGTAGGGAACAGGAGACTTCTTGCCGCTGTGGTACACCAAAGGGGATCTTGCTGGATGTGAGATATATTTCTTCTAGCAGACTGAAGTTTCCTCCGGATTTTCCTTGATCACAAGGACCTGTGATAAGGTCATAGTCACGTGATCTGGTCATCTGATGTGTACCTCACCTGAGGGTGTGGAGTAGGCCTATAAAACAAGGAGCTGTTGTAGTTGGTGTGTGGAAGGAAGGATTTTGGCTGTAGTCAGCCTGGAAGATTGTTTTGTTACTGTGTGCCAGTGTGCACCAGGAAGCGAGTACCAGACCACCCGGAATGGGACCTGAAGGTCTCTGCTGACCTGCAGCCGCTTAGTTAAGCCCGTCCCAAGCAAGGGTGAGTCTGGCACAAGTGGTTCTCCAAACTGTGGTGATTTATGTTCTGTTTTTATTTTGTTATCTGGACTTTTTGTTGAATTCATGATTAAAACCACTGAAATTTGAAGTAAAAGGCGGTGTGTTTGCCTCATTACTGCGGCCCAGCCCTGCCTACCAGAGCGGATCCCTACAATTGGTGGCTTCAATGCGGGCAACGCAGTGAGGTCAGGCTGTTTTTTCCTGCATGACAGTAAATGTCCTAAGTAAAGAAAGTGACGCAAAACCTGGTGGATAACTGTCCCAAGATGGAGAACACAGTAAAAATGCTGGAGGAGGCCATGCGGCAGCAACAGCAGGCTATGCAGCAGCAGCAGGCTATACAGCAGCAGGCTATGGAGCAGCAGCAGGCTATACAGCAGCAGGCTATGGAGCAGCAGCAGATATTTAATCAACAGCAACAGGAAAACAATAGTCTAGTGATTCAGCACATCACAGCCCTCAGACAGCAGGAGCTGCCCGGGGATGGCAGGATGTCCGGAAAGCGGTGCATACAGCGATCCGAAAGATGGAGCAATCAGATGACGTCGAGGTGTACCTGGAGATGTTGGAAGGCGTGGCTAAAAGGGAGAGACTGCCCCGGTACCAGTGGGCCGAGATCGTGGCTCCGTTTTTTTAATTCAGGACCCGCAAAAGCCTCTAGGGACCTACCCCCCGAGCAACAGGAGGACTATGAGAGTGTCAAGGGTGAGATACTTGCACGTCTTGGGGTAAATGTTTTGGTCCGAGCACAGCGGGTACACCAGTGGAACTTTTCCCCTTCCGAGCCAGCTCGGTCACAGTATTATGACTTGATACACCTGATAGAAAAGTGGTTGCAGCCGGAGGTGTTGTCACCCCGCGCTATGCTGGATCGTATAGTGACTGATAAATTCTTGATAAATTTGCCACACACCCTTCAAACATGGCTTGGACAGGCAGCCCCTACTGATGGTCTCCAAATGGTAGACCTCATTGAAAGATATGGGGCTACCAAGGAGATACAGGGAGAGACTACCCGGAAGGTACCAAGTAAATTCCACAAACCTTCACCCACAGCTCGGCGAGCAGAGACTCGGAGGGCCGCCCAGGACGGGTCGGGGAACGAAATGGGCCCCATAATCTGTTGGCGGTGCCAACAACCAGGACATGTGAGAGCTGTTTGCCCCCACCTGACAGAGCCCATGGACAACAACTTTGGCTACTATCAGTCTCACTATGCAGAACACATGTGTGCAGTGGTCAAAGCAGGGACCCAATATGAACCATTTGTGTAAAGTGCAGGTGGAGGGTAACCCTGCTGTGGCTCTAGTGGACTCAGGGAGTCTCGTGAGTGACCCTAATACGAGCCAGCCACGTCAAAATCAGCAAGTATACTGCTGGGAAAATGGGTGTGTTGTGTATACATGGTGACTTCAAACATTATCCTACCACCCTGGTGATGATTAACACGCCAGCGGGGAGGAGGTGACACGGTGGGGGTGGTGGTTAATTAGCATTAATAATGGGGAGAGATTTTCCGTTATTTTATGTGCTTTGGCCTGTAATTACCCCTCCCACAGAACAGTCGTCGGCACCAGTGGCAAACAGGTTGCATTCTCCAGAAATCGGGCATGAACCTGGTGGCCCAGAGGAAGATGTACTGGCGGTAGGAGTACCTTAGCCTTCGGTGGAGGAGGAAAACCCCTCTCCTATAGAAGTGTTCGGTGGGGAGATGGAAGATTTGCCACCGGGACCAGAATTGTCATACTTAAATGTGGCAGGTGACAATTTTGGTACGGCGCAACTACGGGACCCTACGTTGACTCGAGCCAGGGAAAATGTACTGGTTGTCAATGGGGAACCCCAACACCCCAGGGCAGCTAAAGTATTTACCCGATTTGAGCTGAACCAAGATTTGCTGTATGGGGTTTAAAAAATACATGTGGAAATTGTCGAGCAATTGCTGGTACCGCAGTCATATCGGAGGTTGGTAATGGACTTAGCGCATGCGCATGTACTAGGGGGACATTTGGGACCAAAGAAAACCCTAGACAGAATTCTACAACGGTTTTACTGGCTATGGGTCTATGAATAAGTTAAACGTTATTGTTACTCTTGTCCCGTGTGCTAGGTAACCAGTCCGCAGCCTCATTTTCAGAGTCCCTTGGTGCCATTACAAATTATAGAGGTACCGTTTGAGAGAATAGCCAATGGATCTGGTGTGGACGGTTAATAAATCAGCAAGGGGTCATCAACACATCCTCGTAGTTCTAGATTACGCTACCAGGTATCCTGAAGCTATTCCCCTGCGACACACCTCGTCAAAACTGATCGCAAAATAACTCATGGGTATGTTCTCTCGAGTGGGAATCCCTCAAGAAATCTTAACAGATCAGAGGACCCCCTTTATGTCAAAAATCATGAAGGAACTCTGCCACGTGTTTAAACAGTTGTGCACATCGGTCTATCATCCCCAAACAGACGGTTTAGTAGAAAGGTTCAATAAAACCCTGAAGAATATGTTGAAAAAAAAAGTCTCTAAAGATGCTAAGGACTGGGATCTCTTGTTGCCATACCTGATGTTTGCAGTGCGGGAGGTGCCACAGGCATCTACGGGGTTCTCGCCCTTTGAACTATTATATGGCAGACATCCCCGTGGCTTACTCGATATAGCTAAAGAGGCCTGTGAAAACCATACAACTCCACACAAAAGTGTGATAGAACATGTGGCCAAAATGCAAGAGAGAATGGAGACAGTCCTACCATTAGTCCGAGAACATATGGAATCAGCACAAAGGTCACAGAGGCAGGTCTATAACCGGGAGGCACGGGTAAGGTCCTTTAACCCTGGGGATGGGTGTTGGTACTTGTGCCTACAGTGGATAGTAAGTTCCTTTCAAGGTGGCAGGGACCCTACGACATTATAGAGAAGGTGGGACCAGTAAACTATAAAATACACCAACCAGGGCGGAGAAAGCCAGAACACGTATACCATGTGAATCTGCTCAAACCATGGAAAGACAGAGACCCGCTTGGTCAGGATTGTCCACGGCCTGCATTTCCAGTACAGATGGCTTCCTTGCCTCAGGAGAAGGCAAGAGAAGTCCTCTCCACCGTCAAAATATCAGACACTTTGTCGCACAGACAAGTTCAGGAAGTCAGAGAGTTTGTTAGCCGAAATACAGATTTTTTTTTTGAACTTCCTGGTCGTACCTCCCTAATACAACATGACATTGTCACTGAGCCAGCAGGGCAAAGTACGATTAAAGCCATATCGGGTGCCTGAGGCCGGCGACAAGCCATCTTGGAAGAGGTCAAGAAGATGCTGCAGTTAGGGGTCATTGAAGAGTCCCAGAGTGAGTGGGCCAGCCCAATAGTCCTAATACCAAAGCCAGATGGGACACTAAGGTTCTGTAATGACTTCAGAAAACTGAATGAAATTTCTAACTTTGACGCCTACCCCATGCCCCGGGTCGATGAGTTAATAGAGCGGTTTGGGCAGGCACGTTATTTTTCACTCATTGACCTCACAAAAGGGTATTGGCAGGTGCCACTAACAAAAGCAGCGAGAGAGAAAACGGCTTTTTTAACACCGAGGGACTGTTCCAGTATCTAGTCCTACCCTTCGGTTGCATGTCGCTCCAGCGACATTCCAGAGGTTAATGGACATTGTTCTTCGTCCTCATCGCCGATATGCCGTGGCCAATCTGGACGATATTGTGGTGTACAGTACAGACTGAGAAAGTCACTTAGCCAAGGTACAGGCGGTGATAGATTCGCTGAGACAAGCAGAGCTAACTGCCAACCCAAAGAAGTGTTCCATAGGGTTGGAGGAAGATCGCTAACTGGGGTATGTGATTGTGAGAGGAGTTATCAAAGGCCAAATAAACAAAGTGGAGGCAATCCAAAACTGGCCCGTCCCCTCACCACTAAACAAGTGAAAGGGTTTTTGGGGTTAGTGTGATACTACCGGCGGCTTATTCACAATTTTGCAACACTGTCTGCGCCGTTAAATGACTGCCTAAAAGGCAGGAATTAAGTAATGGTGCGATGGAATGATCAGCTTGAAGAAGCGTTTGTAAAACTAAAAGGGGCACTGTGTGTGTGTCACCATTTTTGATCACATCCGACTTCAAAAGAGAATTCATTGTCCAGACTGATGCGTTAGAGGTAGGTGTGGGGGCCGTTTTGTCTCAGGAGGTTAACGGGGAGAAGCATCACATTACTTTCCAGAGTCGAAAGCTAACTCCAGCTGAAACCAGATACAGCATTGTAGAGAGAGAGAGTGCCTGTCGATCAAGTGGGCACTGGAATGTTGCGCTACTATCTGTTGGGGATAACATTTTGGTTGTTAACTGATCATTCCCCTCAGACTGGCAGTGTTGTATCCCAGGGAGTAGAGTTCAGGTGGTAGATAGATGAACATAACAGGAGAAATTGATAACGTTGCCAACCAGTTATTTAATCTGTAAACGGACAGGCAAATTCTGGCGAGATCCATGCCTTGTTCATTTTCAGAAAAGTAAGCCGGTCTACATTATCAGAAAAAACACCGCAACCCAGAAAATGGATACCAAAGAGGAGAGGAGAAATCCCAACCGGTGTATATAATAAAATATAATAATCACCGAGACAATTGTATTCAATATAAGAGTTTATTAAAGCAATGTTGTACAAGGTATATCAAAAATACAATTATGTAATTTAAAAAATATCTTATAAAAATAACCAGTAACTTCAAATAGTCTGCTTTTAATAATTATGGGCTCGATTTAAATCAACCAGGATTGTGATATAAAATATATTATATGTATAATGCTAATGTGCAATGTGATTGCATAGAATACAAATAAAGGTGGCTCAGTGTATGACACATAAAAACATAAAAAATCAATTAAATGCTGTGCATAATCTGAAACATAATATAACCACAGTGCAAGGTATTAATCCATCAAAAAATGTTTCCCATAATGTATCAACACAAATTACATCCCAAAAACTGTGTGAACATACCAATATGTGAACAAAAGAGTTGCTGATACCAGCGCTGTGCAACAAGATACCAAGCAGAATTGCCCAGTGCCACCAATGTAAAAACATATAATACCACTACCTGGGAGCCAGCAATGAGACAATGAAGACTGGAAAGACGCGCCCCGACGCGTGTTTCGGAATTATGTTCCTTCGTCAGGGGGAAGGACGTCATCCCCCTGACGAAGGAACATAATTCCGAAACGCGCGTCGGGGCGCGTCTTTCCAGTCTTCATTGTCTCATTGCTGGTTCCCAGGTAGTGGTGTTATATGTTTTTACATTGGTGGCACTGGGCAAATCTGCTTGGTATCTTGTTGCACAGCGCTGGTATCAGCAACTCTTTTGTTCACATATTGGTATGTTCACACAGTTTTTGGGATGTAATTTGTGTTGATACATTATGGGAAACATTTTTTGATGGATTAATACCTTGCACTGTGGTTATATTATGTTTCAGATTATGCACAGCATTTAATTGATCTTTTATGTTTTTATGTGTCATACACTGAGCCACCTTTATTTGTATTCTATGCAAGCACATTGCACATTAGCATTATACATATAATACAGGTCCTTCTCAAAAAATTAGCATATAGTGCAAAATTTCATTATTTTCCATAATGTAATGATTACAATTAAACTTTCATATATTTTAGATTCATTACACACCAACTGAAATTTGTCAGGTCTTTTATTGTTTTAATACTGATGATTTTGGCATACAACTCCTGATAACCCAAAAAACCTGTCTCAAAAAATTAACATATTTCAACCGTCCAATAAAATAAAAGTGTTTTTTAAAAACAAACAAAAAACCATCAAATAATAAAGTTCAGTTATGCACTCAATACTTGGTCGGGAATCCTTTTGCAGAAATGACTGCTTCAATGCGGCGTGGCATGGAGGCAATCAGCCTGTGACACTGCTGAGGTGTTATGGAGGCCCAGGATGCTTCGATAGCGGCCTTAAGCTCATCCAGAGTGTTGGATCTTGCTTCTCTCAACTTTCTCTTCACAATATCCCACAGATTCTCTATGGGGTTCAGGTCAGGAGAGTTGGCAGGCCAATTGAGCACAGTAATACCATGGTCAGTAAACCATTTACCAGTGGTTTTGGCACTGTGACCAGGTGCCAGGTCGTGCTGAAAAATGAAATCTTCATCTCCATAAAGCATTTCAGCCGATGGAAGCATGAAGTGCTCCAAAATCTCCTGATAGCTAGCTGCATTGACCCTGCCCTTGATGAAACACAGTGGACCAACACCAGCAGCTGACATGGCACCCCACACCATCACTGACTGTGGGTACTTGACACTGGACTTCAGGCATTTTGGCATTTCCTTCTCCCCAGTCTTCCTCCAGACTCTGGCACCTTGATTTCCGAATGACATGCAAAATTTGCTTTCATCAGAAAAAAGTACTTGGGACCACTTAGCAACAGTCCAGTGCTGCTTCTCTGTAGCCCAGGTCAGGCGCTTCTGCCGCTGTTTATGGTTCAAAAGTGGCTTTACCTGGGGAATGCGGCACCTGTAGCCCATTTCTGCACACGCCTGTGCACGGTGGCTCTGGATGTTTCTACACCAGACTCAGTCCACTGCTTCCTCAGGTCCCCAAGGTCTGGAATCGGTCCTTCTCCACAATCTTCCTCAGGGTCCGGTCACCTCTTCTCGTTGTACAGCGTTTTCTGCCACATTGTTTCCTTCCAACAGACTTCCCATTGAGGTGCCTTGATACAGCACTCTGGGAACAGCCTATTTGTTGAGAAATTTCTTTCTGGGTCTTACCCTCTTGCTTGAGGGTGTCAATGATGGCCTTCTTGACATCAGTAAGGTCGCTAGTCTTACCCATGATGGGGGTTTTGAGTAATGAACCAGGCAGGGAGTTTTTTAAAAGCCTCAGGAATCTTTTGCATGTGTTTAGAGTTAATTAGTTGATTCAGAAGATTAGGGTAATAGGTCGTTTAGAGAACCTTTTCTTGATATGCTAATTTTTTGAGACAGGTTTTTTGGGTTATCAGGAGTTGTATGCCAAACTCATCAGTATTAAACAATAAAAGACCTGACAAATTTCAGTTGGTGTGTAATGAATCTAAAATATATGAAAGTTTAATTGTAATCATTATATTATGGAAAATAATGAAATTTTGCACTATATGCTAATTTTTTGAGAAGGACCTGTATATTTTATATCACAATCCTGGTTGATTTAAATCGAGCCTATAATTATTAAAAGCAGTAGTGTTGAGCGATACTGCTCGATATCTAAAAAATATCGGATCGGAATGGTATCGCCGATATCACTAAATATCGTCGATATCCGATTCCGATACCGGAAGTCCCATGTAAGTCTATGGGAACAAAATATCGCAACTAAAAAAACACTTTCTTTCGTTGTAAACACAAAATATACACACATAGAATACATATATATATTAACATGTCATTGTGACATATTGTCACGCGGTCTTATGATATGTGTACGATGTCAGTAAACTATTCTTAAAAGAACAACACTCTATACAACATATAGATTAGCAACATCAGCATGTAAATATAGAATAGATTTACCTGACACGATATCCGTTGAACTCAGGGTTAATCTTGAGGACTTGATACACTGTCACAGGAAAGAGGAGGACCGGGGGTCTAACCTGACCCTAAACTGGGGTCCTAACTAATCCCTCACCTTGGAGGTACTGATAATGGTTCAGAGGTCCAAGTCTCCAGCCTAACCCTGTCTCCTATCAGTCCCTGAACCCTGTAATCAGTCCTAAGAAGGATTCTGATTACCACCAAAGGGATATGGGCTGATCTCTGCTAAATACACAGATTAGACATATAAGACAGACTGGAGAAAACACAGACTTGCATACACACTCAAACACAGAAGGAACATAAATGATCTGGGATATTAAACTCTAAGCAAGGTGAGCTTAAAACAACTAAGGAGCTCTTTAACTTAAGTCTATACAGATACAATCCTATCTGTGGTCTGCATGAAGAATTTCACTGGCAACTCCCAACACAGACAACCAGAGATTTAAAGGAAACCAATCAACAAATAATTAATTGCAGCCGGGAGAAACTGCACCCAGTCCCAGAACTGAGCACAGACAGAATTAACTCCCTAACTGCCAAACACAAAGAAACAGCAACTCAGCTGTGAGAAGTCAGAATGTGCAACCGCGACGATCTTCGTGGCGATGCACACATGACAGTACCCCCCTTCTACGAGGGGCCTCCGGACCCTCAGGGCCAGGTTTGCCCGGGTGAGTTCTGTGGAAGGTCCGCACCAAACGATCTGCGTTAATGTCAGACGCAGGAACCCACGTCCTCTCCTCTGGACCATACCCCTTCCAATGCACCAAGTACTGAAGGGACCGGCGATTCAGACGTGAGTCAATGATCTTTGACACTTGAAACTCCAAGTTACCATTGACCACCACTGGAGGAGGAGGGTAGAGGTGATGGTATGACTGGTGCCACGTACCTCTTAAGTAATGACTTGTGGAACACATTGTGGATTTTAAACGTAGGAGGGAGGTCCAGACGAAATGCCACAGGATTAATTATGGAACTGATCCTGTACGGCCCGATGAATCTGGGACCCAGCTTCCAGGAGGGAACTTTAAGTTTTATATTCCTGGTAGACAACCATACCAGATCGTTCACATTAAGATCTGGACCAGAAACTCTCCTCCTATCAGCCATACGTTTATAACGGTTCCCCATAGCACTCAGATTATTCAATACACCTCTCCACACTGAAGCAAGTGACGACGAGAAACGCTCCTCCTCAGGAACCCCAGAAGGGCCCCCCCATTGAATGTACAAAACTGGGGATGAAAACCATATGCCCAAAAAACGGGGACTTACCAGTGGACTCGCTCCGCCTGTTGTTAAGAGCGAACTCTGCCAGAGGCAAGAAAGAAGACCAGTCCTCCTGGTTCTCTGAGACAAAACACCGAAGATAAGTCTCTAGGCTTTGATTCAGACGCTCTGTCTGACCATTGGTCTGCGGATGAAAAGCCGAGGAAAATGACAATTGCATCCCCGACGTAAACAAAATGCCCTCCAAAACTTGGACACAAACTGAGACCCCCTATCTGACACCACATCAGAAGGCAACCCATGAAGTCTCACAATCTCCCCAATGAACACCTGCGCCAGAGTTTTAGCATTAGGGAGGGCAGGAAGAGCAATGAAATGTGCCATCTTACTGAACCTGTCAACAACCACCAGTATGACAGTCTTCCCTGACGACTGAGGAAGGTCCGTGATGAAGTCCATAGACAAATGAGTCCATGGACGCTCCGGAAGTTTCAAGGGTAAGAGGGTCCCAGACGGACGGGTATGAGGGGTCTTAGAGCGAGCACAAACCCCACAGGACGCGACAAAAGTTAAAACATCTTTATTAACGTTAGGCCACCAAAACCGGCGAGAAAGGAGATCTAAAGTAGCCTTACTCCCTGGATGTCCTGCTAAAGCAGAATTATGATGTGCCTCAATAACCTTTTGTCTCAACTGATTTGGGACAAACAGTCTCCCTGGAGGTCCTGCAGGGGCGTCCCCCTGAGCCTCTAACACCTCCTCCTCAAGCTCAGAACATACAGCCGACACTACCACCCCTCCTGAAGGATAGGAATCGGGTCATCCATTCTCCCGGCCCCTGGGAAACTGCGAGACAAGGCATCCGCCTTAACATTCTTAGATCCAGGGCGATAAGTGACAACAAAATTAAACCTGGTAAAAAACAACGACCATCGAGCTTGTCTGGAATTCAGACGCTTAGCAGATTCCAAATACAGCAGGTTCTTGTGATCAGTAATGACGGTGACCGGGTGGACTGCCCCTCCAAAAAGTGACGCCATTCTTCAAAAGCCAACTTAATGGCCAAAAGTTCCCTATTGCCGATATCATAATTCCTTTCGGCGGACGACAATTTTTTAGAAAAGAAAGCGCACGGATGCCATTTACCAGGGGACGGACCCTGGGACAATATTGCACCCACCCTACGTCAGACGCGTCCACCTCCACAACGAACGGCTGTGATGCATCTGGTTGGATGAGAACGGGTGCCGAAGCAAAACATTTTTTCAAAGAGGAAAAAGCTTGGCAAGCTTTGTCCGACCATTTAGAAAAATCCGTCCCTTTTCTTGTCATGTCAGTGAGAGGTTTGACAACAGATGAGAAATTACAAATAAATTTCCGGTAGTAGTTAGCAAACCCCAGAAAACGCTGCAGAGCCTTAAGATCCTCTGGCTGATCCCATTCAAGCACTGCTCTCACCTTTTCAGGGTCCATACGGAAACCGGAGGCTGACACCAAGAAACCCAAAAACTGAAGTTCCTGTACGGCGAATACACACTTTTCCAGTTTGGCGTATAGTTTATTGTCTCGCAAGATCTGCAACACCTGTCTCACATGCTCCTGGTGAGACACAAGATCTGGTGAGTAAATTAAAATGTCATCCAAATATACGACCACAAACAGCCCCACCAGATGACGAAAAATGTCATTAACAAAATGTTGGAATACTGCTGGTGCAGTAGTCAGACCAAAAGGCATGACAAGGTTCTCATAATGTCCCTCCGGCGTGTTAAACGCCGTTTTCCACTCATCCCCCTCTTTTATCCTAATCAGATTATACGCCCCCCTGAGATCCAATTTAGAGAACCATTTGGCGCCAACAATTTGATTGAAGAGATCAGGAATCAGAGGGAGTGGATACGGATCTCGAACAGTAATCCGATTAAGTTCGCGGAAATCCAAGCAAGGGCGTAGGCCTCCATCTTTTTTCTTCACAAAGAAGAACCCCGCGGCCACTGGGGAAGATGAAGGTCTAATATGCCCTTTGGCCAGACTTTCCGAAATATAATCTTTCATAGCCTGCCTCTCAGGACCAGAAAGGTTATATAACCTAGCTTTAGGTAACTTAGCATCAGGAAGTAAATTAATAGAGCAGTCATACACGCGATGAGGAGGCAACTCCTGACACCCCTCCTCAGAGAACACATCCCCAAAGTCCTCCAAAAAAGGAGGCAAAGTACTAGGCACGACCGCACTGATGACTGTGTTCATGCAGTTACTTTTGCAAAACTCCCCCATTGGCTTATATCTCTGGACTGCCAATTAATCACAGGGTTATGTTTAACCAACCAAGGAAGTCCCAACACAATAGGAGTAGGTAGACCCTCCAACACATAACAAGATAATAGTTCCCTATGTATTGCCCCTACCCGAAGGTCAATGTTATGAACCTCATGAACAAAGCTACCTTGGCCGAGAGGCCTGGCGTCAATGGAGAATATAGGGATCGGTTTGACCAATACACTCAGATGCATACCTTGAGCCTGAGCAAACTGAGCGTCAACCAGATTAGCCCCGGACCCACTATCAAGAAGAACAGAAAATCTCTCCACTCTCGTACCAACCACCACCTCCACTGGTACAAGGAACTGAGAAGAACTAGCGGACGAAATACATACTCCCAGGTTGTCGTCCACCACACAACCTGGGATTAACAGTTTTCCGGCGACTTTTTGCTCAACAAGGCACGGGATGGACATCCCCCAACAAAATGTCCCTCTTTCCCGCAGAAGAAACACCTTCTAGTCCTGCGGCGTACCGCCAATCCCCTCCTACGAAATGATGTCCCTCCCAACTGCATAGGCTCCTCCGAACAGACAAGGGGAACCTCAACATAAGGGACTTTAGTAGTAGGTGGAGTAACAACAGGGGGCGGAGTTACCTCGCACCTCTCCCGGAGCCGTCTATCAGTACGGATAGCTAGGGCCATAGCAGCCTCCAGTGATGGAGGAGAATCATACTGAGCCAAAACGTCCTTTAATTTGTCAGAAAGCCCATGACAAAACTGGCTCCTAAGAGCTGGGTCATTCCACTGAGTATCTGTGGCCCATCTACGGAACTCAGAAGCAAATTCCTCCGCCGGACGATCTCCCTGCTGTATCTTACGTAATTTTGTCTCAGCAAGAGAGACCCGATCTGGGTCATCATATACCAAACCCAGGGCAGTAAAAAATCGATCTACTGACTGTAGAGCCGGGGATCCCGGAGGAAGGGAGAAGGCCCAGGATTGAGGGTCCCCTTGTAGGAGCGAGATAACAATTCCCACTCTCTGCTCTTCACTCCCTGATGATCGAGGCCGAAGCCGAAAATACAATTTACATGCTTCCCTGAAGGTAAAAAATTTGTCTCGCCCACCAGTGAACCTGTCCGGGAGAGCTACTTTAGGTTCAAATCTGGTTTGCTCAGAGGGAGACAAAACTTTGGACTTAATGTCCGTCAGCTCCATGGATAATCCCTGCAACTGCAGAGCCAGCTGGGCTACTGGATCCATGGCAACTGGGAATAATTTTATGGGCCAGTGAAAATGTCACGCGGTCTTATGATATGTGTACGATGTCAGTAAACTATTCTTAAAAGAACAACACTCTATACAACATATAGATTAGCAACATCAGCATGTAAATATAGAATAGATTTACCTGACACGATATCCGTTGAACTCAGGGTTAATCTTGAGGACTTGATACACTGTCACAGGAAAGAGGAGGACCGGGGGTCTAACCTGACCCTAAACTGGGGTCCTAACTAATCCCTCACCTTGGAGGTACTGATAATGGTTCAGAGGTCCAAGTCTCCAGCCTAACCCTGTCTCCTATCAGTCCCTGAACCCTGTAATCAGTCCTAAGAAGGATTCTGATTACCACCAAAGGGATATGGGCTGATCTCTGCTAAATACACAGATTAGACATATAAGACAGACTGGAGAAAACACAGACTTGCATACACACTCAAACACAGAAGGAACATAAATGATCTGGGATATTAAACTCTAAGCAAGGTGAGCTTAAAACAACTAAGGAGCTCTTTAACTTAAGTCTATACAGATACAATCCTATCTGTGGTCTGCATGAAGAATTTCACTGGCAACTCCCAACACAGACAACCAGAGATTTAAAGGAAACCAATCAACAATAATTAATTGCAAGCCGAGGAGACAGATAACTTAACTGCAAACACAAAACAGCACTCAGTAAAATCAATGCAACGCACGATCTCCGATGCACACATAATTGATTACGGGAATCGGCTCTTAACTGCAAATCAGCTGAATATACAACAAGAGAAACTCAATAGGCATTGGCGATCACATGCTTTCACAGAACCTTGCTGAAGGTGATAAAGTCAGAATGTTTTGGCCAACCATGCGCAACACAAGATCTAAAATCGTGAAAGCAGATGCAATCAGCATAGTAATTGCAAGGGGCATGCCAGAGAATGCAATCAGGGTCAACTACATATGACTTGCTCATTAACTCCTAACTGTCAATATACACAATGTGCATACATGCTGTGAAAAGTCAAACATAAGAACGCAGATCATGTGATATAATGTGCACTCAAAATTTTGCCATGACTGTAGTAAATAGACTCTGATTCAATTGCCGGGTAAAGCCGTGACATACCCCATAGAAGTCGACGGGCTCGGTGCCGAGTACCCCCAAAACCTCTGGCTCTGTGCGACTCAACTTGGGCGTCACGAACAGGATTCTGTAGCTCGCTATAAGCGAGTCCTGTGTGCCTGAATTGAACTGGTTTTGTGCTTGAGAATTGCTAAAATCATCAGAGAATGTATTTGCCATTTTTCCGCCATATCTGCGTCACGACGAGGCACTGGTGAAGAAGAAGGGCGTGCTCTTCGTGGGTGTACACTCACTCAGTGGCGCGAAAACGATGGCGCTCTAAATGGTACTGCAATGTAAGATCGTGCCCCACAGCTCTTGAGTTCCGCCTCCTCATCCTCCTCAGTGTGCGGAAACTAACACGAAGGTCCCGCCTCACTACAAAAGAGGGCCCTCTCCAGATGCTAATTGACACATGTGACTTGGCAGAGATGGCTAATGGACACGAGCAGAAGTGTGAAGGGATGGAGCAGTCAGAGCTCTCCCCCCACGGAAGCGACCCGATCGCCACGGAACCACCGTTGGGCACCCGGCCTGGAAACCCTCCTACGCTGCAAGAAGCGGAGGATACCCTAAGAGGCCTGGCCCGGCACCGGGAGGAGGTCGCCAGGATGGAAGCAGCTGGCGTGCCTAAAACTAAACTTGGAGCGCGCCAATCCCTCTTACCTGAAGTGTCTGTACCGGAAGGTGAGGCACCCGTTCTAGTAGAGGAGACCGTGCGGGCATCCAGCCTTGCAATGTGATCCGGTTGACGTTGTCGCAGTGGAGGCACCCGTTCTGCAAAAAACGCTGCACCGGCAGCACCCCAGATCCCGCTGTCTGCCCCCGTCGCTGAGACAGAAGAAGCGACACCCGTCCTCATGGAGGAGGCCGCGCAGGCACCAGAGGTCTACCTGTCTGTACCGGAGCCCCGACTGTCATCTGTTCCAGAGCCGGCTGCTTCCTCCGCAGGTGAGCGCCGCCAGGACTGTGGGCGCCAGGAGAGCTGCCGCAAACCGGACATGTAAGCTGCAGTTTGATGGTGGAGACATGGAGCATGCTGGTGGAGGAGAATTTACAACCGGCGTCAGGAGGAAGAGTGGAGACGTGGGAGGGGAAGCGAGCGACAAAGGGAGCAGCGAGAATCCCAAAAGCTTCGCCAACGTCACATCGAGAAGGACCGGGCAGATAAGGACCGGATGAGAAAAGATAAAGGAACCCTGAGGAGCCGCGGCGTAAGGGTGCAGTACGGAGCTTTAAATTGAAAGTGGTTGGGGCTTCATCCAGGAGCCTGGACTTTATTTAGAAGTTTTTGTGAACCGGCGGGACGTGGAGGCTCACCTCCCAGAAGGACACCCGGGGAGGGACCTGTTGCCAGGAGACTTGGTGACTTACACCCGACACTGGGGTTACAATGGATGGTACTGCCCTAAATGTTACCAGGTGCGACCCCTATCCCCAGAGTGTCAGGAACCTGTGAGACCCTCGGAGCTTCAGCCTCCCACATCCAGGCCTCTGCAAAAGTGCCCACCCCACGCCGTAAATCTCCCCAGCCTCCCTCAGTGGTCTCCTCAGCAGCCCCAGCTATGGACATGATAATGATAGCTGGCCCGTACCCGGCGCCTGTTAGGCCCCCTGGGGTTCGTTCAGTCGGGACATAGGGTCCAGACCGGAGGGAGATGAAAGAGGTGGCCACACAGACCAGATAGCGGGTCACGACTTGACTGTACAGGCACACGACGTCATCAGGTCCTGGTGGCCTTGTGCTCGGATGTTTGGCAAGCATCAGAGAGTACAGGTGGTACCTGGAAAATCAGACACAAATGATAGGGATGAAAAAGATTTCACGTACTTATTGACTGTACATGAGACCACACGACAGTCAATCGAGTGTCCTGGTGGTACATCAGATCAAGGTACCTGTTCTCGTCACGGATCGTTTGATGCAAGCGAAATCAGAAGAGTACCAGTTTGTAGGTACAAACGTGAAGATACATGAAGAAAATGAAGGAAAAGGGATCCAGCTTCAATAAAATCTTCATCTTTATTGATTCATAAAAACATGAATAATGGCATGCTCCTGGACAAGCTCAGGACAAGGCTACGCGTTTCGATCACAGGGATCTTTATCACAGCTGACATATTCAGACAAGGCACATATTTAAGACAAAGGAAGACCATCACGATCAGAAAAAATGTCATGTGATTTTTGACAAGTCCTTAACAATTTTCACATAACGAATAAAGAAAAAAAAAAACACAATATTTGCACAAATAAAATCAATGCAAAGAAATTAAATTAATAATGGAACATCAATTCGTTTCTTTTGTTGAGACCAAATGGATGTCTGGTATGTAGATTAAAGATCCAGAAAGCTTCACGTGTGAGGAGTCAGCGACTCCTCACACTGAAGCTTTCTGATCTTTAATTACATACCAGACATCCATTTGGTCTCAACAAAGAAACGAATTGATGTTCCATTATTAATTTTATTTCTTTGCATTGATTTATTTGTGCAAATATTGTGTTTTTTTTTTTTTTCTTTATTCGTTATGTGAAAATTGTTTAAGGACTTGTCAAAAATCACATGACATTTTTTCTGATCTGATTGGTCTTCCTTTGTCTTAAATATGTGCCCTTGTCTGAATATGTCAGCTGTGATAAAGATCCCTGTGATCGAAACGCGTAGCCTTGTCCTGAGCTTGTCCAGGAGCATGCCATTATTCATGTTTTTATGAATCAATAAAGATGAAGATTTTATTGAAGCTGGATCCCTTTTTCCTTCATTTTCTCATGTATCTTCACGTTTGATCAAGCGGAGGATCCGTGCTTCTACAAACCGGTGAGCTGGTTAGCGTTCTTACATTGGTACCTGGAACACCCCTGCCAAAGAATTATAAATAACCCGGACAGGGTCCCTGTATGTAAATAGTTAAATTGTTGATGTACCCGGACGGGTGAATGTTCATAAAAAAGTTTTTTAATTTAATTAAAAAAACAACACAGTTTTCATTACTTTTATTACAGTCTCATCCTGCGACGCCATCGATCTCCTGTAAAAAAATGAAAAAAAAAAAAACAGCAGTATACCACCTGTCCGACGCAGTCCATAGTAACGAGTGTCCCACAACGATCCAGCTCTGCTACATCAGAATGACATCAGAGACAGGCAGGCAGGCAGGCAGAGCCTGTCATCCCGGCGCAGCACAGCTGATTACCTGCTTCCCCGGCGGTGACGTCATCGGACTGGTTTACGGCCGGGATTACCCTGTAGTCACTGCAGTTATCGCGAAAAAACTGCATGTGACCGCCAGGGAGAAGATAATGGCGGCAATCAAGCAGTCCAGGACGTGACCGCCGGAGATCTTCTGCCAGGTAAGTGCCGCTGACTCCTGACAGACCCGACCGACGGACACTCACAGTGACAGTGACAAATCCGATTCCGGTATCCGATATGACGAAAATATCGGTACTCGGAATCGAAAGCCCGATACAGCTAATATCGGCCGATACCCGATATTTGCAGTATCGTATCGCTCAACACTAAAAAACAGACTATTTGAAGTTACTGGTTATTTTTATAAGATATTTTTTAAATTACATAATTGTATTTTTGATATACCTTGTACAACATTGCTTTAATAAACTCTTATATTGAATACAATTGTCTCGGTGATTATTATATTTTATTATATACACCGGTTGGGATTTCTCCTCTCCTCTTTGGTATCCATTTTCTGGGTTGCGGTGTTTTTTCCAATTCCCGTGTGGTCTGCCATCCACTTTATCTTGACTAGTGGGATTTATTTATTATTTTATTTATTTCATTTATTTTACTTTGGGCTATATATTACTTATTAGATAGCACATATATATGTAATATTTTTTGTCTCATTAGTCCCACTTTTCTTGTGTGTTTGTTCGGTCTACATTATCGGAGGATAGTCGCATGCGACGGTCTGTCAGTACACCACCTGCAGCACTAAAGACGCGCTCCGATAATACACTGGCAGCAGGGCAAGCCAGCACCTCCAATGCATACTGGCTAAGCTCTGGCCATGTATCCAGCTTAGAGACCCAAAACTTGAAAGGGAAAGAGCCATCTGGGAGTACACTGAGAGGGCAAGACAAGTAGTCTGTCACCATCTTACGGAAACGTTGCCTCCTGGTGACTGGAGGCGTCTCAGATGGTGTAGACATTGGTGGCGCTGACACAAAACTTCGCCACATTTGGAACATACTGGTCTTGCCCCCCTGTGTAGAGGCGCTGCTTGTGCTCCCTCTTGTTGCAGAGCTGTCTCCATTGCCTCCACGCACAGAGCTGCTTTGTAAAGCAGTAGCAGCAGCGTTCTCGGCTGGAATGGAGAACATTATGGATTGCACCAGTGTGTCTTTGTACTCCCGCATTTTACGCTCCCGGTTCAACGGTGTGATGAGGCTTTGTAAGTTGTCCCGGTAGCGAGGGTCTAGGAGGGTGTACACCCAATAATCAGACGTGGTGAGAATGTGGGCGATGCGGCGGTCGTTTCTCAGGCACTGCAACATGAAATCAACCATGTGCTGCAGACTCCCAACTGGCCAACAAACGCTGTCCTCTGTAAGAGGCGTCATCTGTACCTGCTCTGCATCACCCCACCCTCGCTCTACATACTGACTAGAGCGTTGTGTACCTCCCTCTGTAGCGATTTCTTCCTCCTCCATTGACTCCTCCTCATCCTCCTCACAAAGTGAGCCCTGCAAAGCCCTTTGGGAGGAACCACGTTGCGCTGACTGTCCAAAAGGTGATGGAATTTGTGTCTCCTCATCCTCCACCTCTTCCAAAATCTCATCCCTTAGTGCTTCCAGTGTTTTTTGAAGCAGGCAGATAAGGGGGACAGTCAGGCTGACTAGTGCATCATCTGCACTCGCCATCCGCGTTGACTCAACAAACGCACGCAAAACGTGGCAGATGTCCTTCATAGAGGCCCACTCAGTAGTGGTGAAGTGTGAACGGCGCAAATTGCGTGTTGATTGCGCCTGTTGCAGCTGATACTCCATTACTGCTGTCTGCTGCTCACACAACCGCTCCAACATGTTAGGTGGAATTCCACCTGGTGGGTACGTCACATATGATGCGATGTTCAGGAAGGCGCAATCTGCGTTGCAGAGCTGCAATGCGCGATATGGCCATGCTGTAACGTCGCAAGTGAGCGCACTCTAGGCGGACCTTGTGCAGCAGTGCATCAAGATCCGGATAGTCCCTCAAAAAACTCTGGACGACCAAGTTGAGCACATGTGCCAGACATGGTATGTGAGTGAGGTTGCCAAGGGCCAGAGCTGCCACCAGATTTTGGCCATTGTCACACACTACCAAGCCTGGCTGGAGATTCGCTGGCAAAAACCACACGTCGCTCTCCTGCTTGATGGCATTCCAGACCTCCTGCGCTGTGTGGCTTCGATTCCCCATGGAAATTAATTTCAGGACGGCCTGTTGACGTTTGGCCACGGCTGTGCTCATATCGGTCGCAACAGGTAAGCGTTCACGGGTCCATGTGGAGGTAGACTGTGACGGCTCCTGCAGCGATGATTCTGAGGAACTGGAGTAGGAGGAGGAGTCAATGTGTACAGACTGGATTCCAGCAATCCTTGGAGTTGGCAGAACATGTACAGCGCCACTCGCAACATCTGTACCCGGCTAAACAACATTGACCCAATGGGCAGTGAGGGAAAGGTATCGTCCCTGGCCATGGGTACTGGTGCACGCATCAGTGGTCAGGTGGACCTTGCTACTGACGGCGTTTAGTAGCGCATGTTTAATTTTTCCCTCAACATGCTTTTGCAGAGCAGGGATGGCTTGCCTGCTGAAATAAAATCGGTTTGGCACATTGTATTGTGGGACTGCCAATGCCATTAATTTCCGGAAACTGTCAGTCTCCACCAGCCTGAATGACAGCATTTCAAGGGACAGGAGTTTTGCAATGCCAGCATTCAGAGCCTGTGCTCGTGGATGGTTTGCCGAGTATGGCCGTCTTTTATCCCATGCCTGTGCTACCGATGGCTGTACAGTGGCCTGGGAGTGTGAGGATGACAGGGAACTTGCAACTGTGGGTGGAATAACACTTTGTCTCTGGACAACAGTGACCGAGGTTCTTCCATGGCGATCGTGTGAGGAAGCCGAACCAGCTGTGTGTGAGCTGGAGGAAGAGGCTCCAACATGACCTGAAGATGTAGGTGCTGCTGTAGGTTGGCCTACATCTCCAGTGTGTCTTTGTAACTCAACTACGTGCTTTGTCCGCACATGTTTCCACATATTAGTGGTATTGAGGTTACTGACACTTTTACCTCTTTTTACTTTTTGCTTACACAACTTGCATTTGACATAGCAAATATCATCTGCAAGTGTGTCAAAAAAGGACCACGCAGTGCAAGTCCTGGGAGCGCCCATTTTGACTTTTGGAAGACAACTGCTCCAAACAGGTGCCAAACTGGAGGCTACAGGCAACCGAGTCTGCAGCCTACCTCTCCCTCCTGTTTGTACCGTTGGGCCAATCTCTTCCTCAGAGCTGCTCCCACCACCTTCCTGTTCCTCACGCCATGTTGGGTCTTAGACCTCATCATCTCCACTACCCTCTTCCAACACCTGCTGCTGTTGGGTGGTCTGGACAGCACCATGCTCAACAGAAACTGGCAACTGAGTCTCATCATCATCAGATGTGTTCTGCGGTGTGCTGACCATCGGCACTGGCTCACCCGCCTCTTCAGATTCAGAGAGACACAGCTGTTGCGCATCACTGCATACTTAGAGGGGAGTAGAGGAGGAGATCTTGAGAGGATCGAAGGTTGCGTGTGGGTATGTACCGGGAGACCATGTCACAGATGTATGGAGGAGACAGATTGTGGATGGCTTTGTAGGTCATGGTTAGGGTTTTGAACTGGAGCCTGTGAACGATAGGAAGCCAGTGAAGGGCTTGCAGAGAGGAGAGGCTGGGGAATAGCGGGGAGACAGGTGTATTAGTCGTGCAGCAGAGTGCAGGATGGATTGGAGTGGTGCCAGAGTGCTAGAGAGAAGGCCAGAGAGTAGGAGGTTGCAGTAGTCGAGGCGGGAGATGATGAGGGCATGCACTAGTGTTTTTGTGCTTTCATGGTCAAGGAATGCACGGATCCGGGAAATATTTTTGAGTTTGAGACGGCAGGAGGAGGCTAGGGTTTGGACATGTGGCTTGAAAGAGAGGGCAGAGTCGAGGACCACTCCGAGGCACCGAGCGTGCGGGACTGGGGAAAGTGAGCAGCCATTGATGTTAATGGACAGGTCTGGTGGGGGGGTAGAGTGAGATGGGGGAAAGATGATAAATTCTGTTTTGTCCATGTTCTTTTTTAGAAAGCGAGCAGAGAAGAAAGCAGAAATAGCAGACAGACATTGTGGGATTTTGGTCAGTAAGGAGGTGAGGTCAGGTCCAGATAGGTAGATCTGCGTGTTGTCGGCGTAGAGATGATACTGAAGACCATTGGATTCTATGAGCTGTCCCAGGCCGAGGGTGTAGATGGAGAAGAGTAGGGGTCCAAGAACTGAGCCTTGGGGAACACCGACAGACAGGGGGCGAGGTGAGGAGGTGGTGTGGGAGAGGGAGACACTGAAAGTCCGGTTTGTTAGATATGATGAGATCCAGGATAGGGCCAAGCCTGTGATGCCAAGAGATGAGAGAATCTGTAACAGGAGGGAATAGTCCACAGTGTCGAAGGCAGAAGACAGGTCCAGGAGAAGGAGGACAGAGTAGTGACGCTTGCTCTTGGCGGTTAGTAGGTCGTTGGTGACTTTAGTTAGGGCAGTTTCAGTTGAGTGATGCAGTCGGAAGCCTGATTGTAAGCGGTCAAAGAGGGAGCAGGAGGAGAGGTAGGAGGACAGTTCAAGATGGACATGTTGTTCCAGTAGTTTTGAGGCATAAGGGAGAAGAGATATCGGGCGATAGCTAGACACAGAGGATGGGTCAAGGGAGGTCTTTTTGAGAATGGGTGTGATCGAGGCATGTTTGAAGGATGAGGGGAAGACACCATTTGTAAGTGAGAGGTTGAAGAGGTGTGTTAGAGTAGGGGTGAAGACGGTGGCGAGGCTAGGGATGAGGTGGGATGGCAGCGGGTCAAGCGTGCAAGTGGTGAGTTGTGATCTTGATAGGAGGGTGGAAAGCTGATCTTCTGTCATGGTGGAGAAGTTGGCTTTGGAGGAAGAGGGTTGAGCAGCTAAGAGGGGCAATGGGGGCTGTGGGCCAAAGCTTTCTCTGATCGTATCGATCTTCTGCTTAAAGAAAGAGGCAAAGTCTTCAGCAGAAATGAGAGGAGAAGGGGGAGGTGCTGGGGGACAGAGTAGAGAATTGAAAGTGTTGAAAAGCTGTTTAGGGTTGTGAGACAGGGAGGATATGAGAGATGAGAAGTAAGTTTGCTTTGCAGCAGTGAGTGTGGATTTGAAGCTGGTGAGGGACTGCTTGTATGCGGTTAGGTGCTCGGCAGAGCGGGATTTTTTCCATATCCGCTCAGCAACCCTGGAAGCCCGTCTCAGTTCTTTGGTGAGGCTGGTCAGCCAGGGCTGCCTGTTGATTGTACAAGTTTTGCTATGTGTGAGGGGGGCAGCCGAATCAAGTGCTGCTGTTATTGCAGTGTTATAAAAGGTGGCAGCAAAATCTGTGTCATGAAGTGAAGATATGTCTGTAAGAGGGAGGAGGGACTCAGAGAGCATTGGTAAATTGAGGTGTTTGAGATTTCTGCGAGGGTGTGTGAGTTTGTGGAGTGGGGGTTGTGCACTAGAAGAGGAGAGAGAAGAGAACGTCAGTAGGTTGTGGTCAGAGAGGGGAAGGGGTGAGTTAGTGAGATTAGTAAGGGAACAGAGGCGGGTGAAGATAAGGTCGAGCGTGTGACCATCTTTGTGAGTGGCTGCAGAGGACCATTGAGTGAGGCCAAAGGAGGCAGTGAGCGATAAAAGTTTAGAGGCCACTGGGGTGGAAGCATCAATGTGGATGTTGAAGTCACCCATAATGATAGTGGGATGTCAACAGAGAGGAAATGGAGCAGCCAGGTGGTGAAGTGATCGAGGAAGGTGGAGATGGCAAGTTCTGGGGGGCGGTAGATGACAGCCAGCTGGAGGTTGGAGGGGGAGTAGATGCGGACGGAGTGCACCTCAAATGAGGGAGTAGTAGCGGAGGGGGGTAGTGGAATTGGGGCAAAGGAGCAGGTGTCAGATAGGAGCAAACCAACTCCTCCACCACGTTTGTTGCTGGGGCGGGGGGTGTGAGATAGGTGGAATCCACTGTATGAGAGTGCAGCTGGTGAGGCTGAGTCAGGGGGTGAGCCAGGTTTCGGTGATGCCAAGGAAGGAGAGTTTATTGGTGATGAAGAGGTCGTGGATAAATGACAGTTTATTGCAGACAGAGCATGCGTTCCATAGTGCTCCAGGTAGGGGGACCGGGGGAGTGGGGGCTGGGTGAATAGGTATGAGGTTATCGTGGTTGCGAAGACGTGTAGAGGATCGTGGCAGGGTGATAGAAGTGAGTGTGGGGATGTGTTGAGGAGGGCCAGGATTTGGGGATATGTCACCAGCAGTGAGGAGTAACAGACAGAGCGTTAGAAGGTGGGAACAGGATAAGACATGGTGTGGCCGTGTGTTTCTGGAGAAAAAGGATTGTACGTGGAGGAACAGTTCTGAGGAGAAGGTGAGATGTCTGAGGAGAATGGAGGGGAAAATGACTACTTCCTTACTAGGTGGGGGGATTACAGGGAATAGGAAAAAAGTAAGTAGTATGGGGGTGAAAGTGAAAAGAAAAGGAAACATGGTAGTGGTTATATATTCTGTCAACTTACAGTCAAATTCCAGTCCAATTCTAGTCTAATTCATAGTATAGTAATTAGAAATCTGTAATTTGAAAGATGGAAGTTGAAAGATGGAGGTCAGACTCGTCTTGTCAGACGAATGTCTGAGGCTAAATGTGCACTTGAGAGGAAGCAGCTGTGAGGGGGGTTGTGGGCGTGATTACCCAGACCACATGGTCACAGTTAAGCAAAGCTAATAAAAGAGGGGGAAGGGACTGGCAGCTCAGGTATGCATGGAAGACACAAGGGGAATGAATGCATTGTGAATACAGGAAGATGGGTAAGTGAAATGCCAGGGATACTATATGCACTTCATAAACAGTCAAAAACAGAGAAAAAGCTGCATAGATGATTGCATACCATACAAAATTAATGCAGCTCACAAAACACAGTCACAGGAATTTGGCAAAGCTGGGGAAATTTGGTGCATACCACACAAAATTAATGCAGCTCACAAAACACAGTCACAGGAATTTGGCAAAGCTGGGGAAATTTGGTGCATACCATACAAAATTAATGCAGCTCACAAAACACAGTCACAGGAATTTGGCAAAGCTGGGGAAATTTGGTGCATACCATACAAAATTAATGCAGCTCACAAAACACAGTCACAGGAATTTGGCAAGCTGGGGAAATTTGGTGCATACCATACAAAATTAATGCAGCTCACAAAACACAGTTACAGGAATTTGGCAGAGCTGGGGAAATTTGCTGCATACCATACAAAATTAATGCAGCTCACAAAACACAGTCACAGGAATTTGGCAAAGCTGGGGAAATTTGGTGCATACCATACAAAATTAATGCAGCTCACAAAACACAGTCACAGGAATTTGGCAAAGCTGGGGAAATTTGGTGCATACCATACAAAATTAATGCAGCTCACAAAACACAGTCACAGGAATTTGGCAAAGCTGGGGAAATTTGGTGCATACCATACAAAATTAATGCAGCTCACAAAACACAGTCACAGGAATTTGGCAAAGCTGGGGAAATTTGGTGCATACCTGTAGGAAGAGGAGAAACAGCTTGATTAGAGTGGTACAGATGATATTGCAGGAGTCTAATTCATAGTATAGTAATTAGAAATCTGTAATTTGAAAGATGGAAGTTGAAAGATGGAGATCAGACTCGTCTTGTCAGACGAATGTCTGAGGCTAAATGTGCACTAAAATATGTTTCACCACAGCGTTAGTGATTAAACAAAAATAAACAACTAAAAAGTACACATTGTTGGTATCTCTGTGTCTGTAACGACCCACTCTATAAAACTGGCTTGTAATTTTTTCTGTTTGGCAAACACTGTAAAAAAATAATAAAAAAAACACGCCAAATATGTCACTTTTTCATAATAGCGTCTTAGAAAAAAGTGAATAAAAAGTCATAATAAAAAATGTCATATGTAAAAAAACTATGGTATAAATGAAAATGCCAAACGATCCTGCAACAAACAAGCCCCAGTATGGCTCATTCGGCAAAAAAATAAAAATGTTGCAGCTCTCAGAATATAGCAATGCAAAAACACATTCATTTTGCTAAAGTATTGTTTTTATTCTGTAAAAAGAGCAAAGCTTAAAAAAACAATATAAATCTTGTGTCCCTATAATAGTACCAACCCGATGAACAAATTGTTCTTATCACTTTTATCGCAGAGAACGGTGCAAAAAAAAATAAAAACAATAACTAAATATGTTTGTTCATTCTGTGTCTAAAAAATCTGAATAAAAACCAATTAAAATATATTATGTTCACCAAAATGGTACCAAAATAATCTGCAACTCGTAACGCAAAAAATAAGACCTCATACAGCTCTGTTTGCCAAAAAAATAAAAAAACATACAGTTCTCAGAATAGGTCAACAAAAAAACAACTTTTTATGAAAAAGCATTTTTACTGTGTGATATTGGTAAAACCTAAAAAAAAATATGTAAATCTGATATCGCTGGAATTGCAGCAACCCGAAGAATAAATCCGCCTCATCACTTTTACTCCATGGTAAACCGCATAAAAATAAAAATAAGAACTATTCTTGTACTGCTGTCTATTTGTTCATTTTACCTCCCAAAAATCAGAATAAGGCTTAGCTTATATTTATCTAGCACTCTCTGCTATGCGTTACATCAGAGTTTCTGTGTGAATTCCCCTAACCTTGATTTAGAAAAAGCTCCGGACAGAGCCACTCACTTATGAGGCAGATGGAGCCACTTTGGACTGGTCTGTGTTCTGGCGGTATCCCATCATTTTAAGCATCTTTTTAGCACAAAAGTGTGTGCGATTACAGATCTGTGCACGCTTAAAACAATGGATATCACAGGAACAGACCCCAAAATATTATGCATCCCAAAATATTACAGATAAAAGCCCTAATTTATCCCACACAAAACCATTCTCACTCAGGTCCATCATCTGAACTTGAACTATAGGAGGTTCCCATATTACTGGTTGAACAAGGACTCTGGAAAAGCAACATGCTCCCATCCCCTCAAATAAAATTCAGTGAATTCTGCGCTGCCAAATCCAAATGCTCCCCTCCTTCTGAGCCCCACTGTGCCTAAAACACAGAAAGTAGCCACATGTTTAGCATTATTGCAACATTTCCATGTTTCAATTTTCTTAAATTCTGTGAGGCACCTATGGATTCAAAATACTCACTACTCCCCTAGATGAATTTCTTGATGGGTCTAGCTTCCAAAATGAGGTCAATAATGGAGGTTTCTGCTGTTTTCACAAGTCAGAGACTCTTTAAATGTGACATAGCATTCACAATCTATCCAAAGCAAATAGTGCTTTTCCTTTCCTAGCCCTGCCATATGCCCAAGCAAAAGTTCTTGACCAAATATTGGGTATGGTCACGATAAGAACAAATTGTGCAAGAAATTTTGGGGTCCGTTTTCTCCTGTTATACATTATATGAAATACATGTTATATGAAAATTGCAAATTTCGGGCTACAACATTTTCGTGAAAAAACAATGAAGATTTTCAATATGTCAATTAAATTCTGTATAGTACATGTGGGTTCAAAAATCTCACTATACCCCTGGATAAAATCCTTGAGGGGTGTAGCTTTTAAAACTGTGTTATTTGTGTTTTTTTCTCACTGTTTAGGCACATCAGGGGCTCTTCAAATGCAACATGACACCCGCAGACCATTTCATCAAAGTCTGCATTCCAAAACGTCACTCCTTCCTTTACAAGCCCTGTCATACGCCAAAACAGTGGTTTTCTGCCACATATTGCATTTAGGAATAGTCAGGAGTAGAGTTGAGCGATACTTTCCGATACCCCTAAGTATCGGAATCGGAATGGTATCGCCGATACCATTAAAATATCGGCGATACCCGATACCGATACCGGAAGTCCCATGTAAGTCTATGGGAACAAAATATCGGAACTAAAAAAACCCCATTCTTTCCTTGTAAACACTAAATATACACACATAGAATACATATATATATATATACATGTCATTGTGACATATATATATACATATATGTATAGTTTA
>JARQOD010005512.1:0-47579 GCA_033576555.1 Oophaga sylvatica
TCCAACAAGACAATGACCCTAAGCACACAGCTAAAATAACAAAGGAGCGGCTTCAGAACAACTCTGTGACCATTCTTGACTGACCCAGCCAGAGCCCTGACCTAAACCCAACTGAGCATCTCTGGAGAGACCTGAAAATGGCTGTCCACCAACGTTCACCATTCAACCTGAGGGAACTGGAGAGGATCTGCCAGGAAGAATGGCCAAGGATCCCCAAATCCAGGGGTGAAAAACTCGTATCATCATTCCCAAGAAGACTCATGGCTGTACTAGCTCAAAAGGTGCTTCTCCTCAATGCTGAGCAAAGGGGCTGAATACTTATGACCATGTGAGATTTCATGTTTTCTTTTTTAACCCCTTTCTTCCATCTATCCATCTATCCCGTACTATCCCGTCCATGTGCCCTGGGACTTAATTCCCATTAACAGAATAGTACATCATACGCGATCAGCCGCGCTCACGGGGGAAGCGCAGCTGATCGTGACCAGGTGTCAGCTGATTCTCACAGCTGACACCTGGCACTAAGTGCCAGGAGCGGTCACAGACTGCTCCCAGCACTTTAACCCCCCGGAACACTGCGATCAAACATGACCGCAGCGTTCCAGTGGCATAGGGAAGCATCGCGCAGGGAGGGGGCCCTCCCTGCATGCTTCCCTGAGACCCTCAGAGCAACGCGATGTGATCGCATTGTTCCAAGGGCCTCCTCCCTGCAGGCCTCCGGATCCAAGATGGTCGCCGAGTCCTTCCGGGTTCTGCAGGGAGGTGGCTTGTAAGTGCCTGAGAGCAGGCGCTGAGAAAGCCTCCGGCACTACATGTCAGATCGCTGATCTGACAGAGTGCTCTGCAAACTGTCAGATCAGCGATCTGACACTATATAGTGATGTCCCACCCTGGGACAATGTAAAAAACATAAAATAAACGTGTAAAAATATTTTAAAAATTCCCTAAATAAATAAAAAAAATTTCCCCAATAAAACACATTATTATGTAAATAAAAAAAAAACAAAGTACACATATTTGGTATCGCCGTGTCTGTAACGACCCGCCCTATAAAACTGTCCCACTAGTTAACCCCTTTAGTGAACCCCTTATAAAAGGCAAAAAAACAATGCTTTATCATCATACTGCCGAACAAAAGTGGAATAACACACGATCAAAAGACAGATATAAATAAACATGGTACCGCTGAAAACGTCATCTTGTCCCGAAAAAAAATGTGCCGCCATACAGCATCATCAGCAAAAAAATAAAAAAGTTATAGGTCGCAGAATAAAGCGATGCAAAATAATTATTTTTTATTGAAAATTGTTTTTATTGTATAAAAGCATCAAAACATAAAAAAATGATATAAATGAGGTATCGCTGTAATCGTACTGACCCGAAGAATAAAACTGCTTTATCAATTTTACCACACGCGGGACGGTATAAACGCCCCCCCCAAAAGAAATTCATGAATTGCTGGTTTTCGTTCATTCTGCCTCCCAAAAATCAGATTAAAAAGCGATCAAAAAATATCATGTGCCCAAAAATGGTACCAATAAAAACGTCAACTCGTCCCACTAAAAATAAGACCTCACATGACTCTGTGGGCCAAAATATGCAAAAATTATAGCTCTCAAAATGTGATGATGCAAAAACTATTTTTTGCAATAAAAAGTGTCTTTTAGCGTGACAGCTGCTAATCATAAAAACCCGCTATAAATAGTAAATCAAACCCCCCTTTATCACCCCCTTAGTTAGGGAAAAATAATTAAAAAAAAAAATGTATTTATTTCCATTTTCCCATTAGGGTTAGGGTTGGGATTAGGGTTACGGGTGTGTTAGTGTTAGGTTTGTGGTTAGGGTTATGATTAGGGTTGGGATTAGGGTTAGGGGTGTGTTGGGGTTAGGGTTGGAGTTATAATTGGGGGTTTCCGCTGTTTAGGCACATCAGGGGCTCTCCAAACGTGACATGGCGTCTGATCTCAATTCCAGCCAATTCTGCGTTGAAAAAGTCGAACGGTGCTCCTTCCCTTCTGAGCTCTGCCATGCGCCCAAACAGTAGTTTACCCCCACATATGGGGTATCAGCGTACTCAGGACAAAATGCACAATAACTCTTGGGGACAAATTTCTTCTCTTACCTTTGGGAAAATAAAAAATTGGGGGCGAAAATATCATTTTTGTGAAAAATATGATTTTTTTATTTTATGGGTCTACTTTATAAATTTCTGTGAAGCACTTGGGGGTTCAAAGTGCTCACCACACATCTAGATGAGTTCCTTTGGGGTCTAGTTTCCAAAATGGGGTCACTTGTGGGGGTTTCCACTGTTTAGGCACATAAGGGGCTCTCCAAATGCGACATGACGCCCCCAGACCATTCCATCAAAGTCTGCAATGCAAAATGTCACTACTTCCCTTCCGAGCCCCGACGTGTGCCCATACAGTAGTTTACCCCCACATATGGGTATCAGCGTACTCAGGACAAATTGAACAACAACTTTTAGAGTCCTATTTCTCCTGTTTCCCTTGGAAAAATAAAAAAATTGGGATCTAAAAGATGATGTTTGTGGAAAAAATTATGATTTTTTATTTTTACCGCTCTACGTTAAAAAAACTTCTGTGAAGCACTTGGGGGTTAAAAGTGCTCACCACACATCTAGATAAGTTCCTTAGGGGGTCTACTTTCCAAAATGGTGTCATTTGTTGGGGGTTTCCACTGTTTAGGCACATCAGGAGCTCTCCAAATGCGACATGGTGTCCAATCTCAATTCCAGCCAATTTTGCATTGAAAAGTCCAACGGCACTCCTTCCCTTCCGAGCTCTGCTGTGCACCCAAACAGTGGTCCCCCCCACATATCGGGTATCGGTGTACTCAGGAGAAATTACACAACAACTTTTGGGGTCCAATTTCTCCTGTTACTCTTGGTAAAATAAAAAAAATTGGACCTGAAGTAAATATTTTGTAAAAATAATTTAAATGTTAATTTTTTTTAAACATTCCAAAAATTCCTGTGAAGCACGTGAAGGGTTAATAAACTTCTTGAATGTGGTTTTGAGTACCTTGAGGGGTGCAGTTTTTAGAATGGTGTCACTTTTGGGTATTTTCTGCCATATAGACCCCTCAACGTGACTTCAAATGTGAGGTGGTCCCTAAAAAAATGGTGTTGTAAAAATGAGAAATCGCTGGTCAACTTTTAACCCTTATAACTTCCTAACAAAAAAAAATGTGTTCCAAAATTGTGCTGATGTAAAGTAGACATGTGGGAAATGTTATTTATTAACTATTTTGTGACATATTTCTCTGTTTTAAGGGAATAAAAATTAAAAGTTTGAAAAGTGCAAAATTTTCGCCATATTTCCATTTTTTTCATAAATAACCGCAAGTTATATCGAAGAAATTTTACCACTAACATGAAGTACAATATGTCACGAAAAAACAATCTCAGAATCAGCGGGGTCCATGGAAGCTCCAGAGTTATAACCTCATAAAGGGACAGTGGTCAGAATTGTAAAAATTGGCCGTCATCAACGTGCAAACCACCTCGGGGATTAAGGGGTTAATAACTTTGCAAAAATTTCTACATTTCTGTTTTTTTCAGTAAAGATGGGGTGCAGAGTGCACATTAATGAGAAAAAATGAACTTTTTTGCATTTACCAAATGGCTGCAATGAAACAAAGAGTGAAAAATGTAAAGGGGTCTGAATACTTTCCGTACCCACTGTACATAGGGGTCTGAATACTTTCCATACCCACTGTACATAGGGGTCTGAATACTTTCCATACCCACTGTACATAGGGGTCTGAATACTTTCCATACCCACTGTACATAGGGGTCTGAATACTTTCCATACCCACTGTACATAGGGGTCTGAATACTTTCCATACCCACTGTACATAGGGGTCTGAATACTTTCCGTACCCACTGTACATAGGGGTCTGAATACTTTCCGTACCCACTGTATGGGTGCAAAGAAAAGCTCAGTGTCCCGACCAGTGACCGTACAGCACTGGGGCACATGACAGGGTGGGGAGCACACAACGATGGTCCACTGTCCTGAAGAGCAGCCATTCGCTCACCTGACCACGCCCACAACTCCACCCACATGTCACATTCGACAACCGGCATAAAACTGGAAAAAAAAGAAAAAAATGAGAGTGGCACCTGTGTGACTCTTCCTGCTGTTTGATGCTTCACTCTGTAAATCTCCATCCATTTATCAGATCCATTATGGGGATAACAGTAAGCAGCAAAAAAATACAAACTTTTAGCATAAATGCGCAGAGTCCAATCCTGCCCTCACCCTCAGTGTACAGACGCCATGAGGGAGTGAATAGTTTTACAGGACACTGCCCTCCCCCTGTCCCAGCACAGGTGTCACACATCACACCGTCCCCTCCCTCCCATCTGCTGCTGGACACACATCCTGGCCCTAACCTGGAGCCGGAGACCGGACCTGCTGGGTGTTGTTAGTAACCAGATCTGTACACAGAGGAGACGACAGGAGGGGAGTCCGCCATGATCTCAGGTGAGCGATGGGGACGAGGTACACAGGGGACTGTACATGATGTCAGGTGTATGTACAGGTGAGTGACAGGAGGACGGGTGATACACAGGGGTCTCTACATGATGTCAGGTGTGTGTACAGGTGAGTGACAGGAGGACGGGGGTGCACAGGGGTCTCTACATGATGTCAGTGTATGTACAGGTGAGTGACAGGAGGACGGGTGATACACAGGGGTCTTACATGATGTCAGGTGTGTGTACAGGTGAGTGACAGGAGGACAGGGGTACACAGGGGTCTCTACATGATGTCAGGTGTATGTACAGGTGAGTGACAGGAGGACAGGGGGTACACAGGGGTCCCTACATGATGTCAGGTGTATGTACAGGTGAGTGACAGGAGGACGGGGTGCACAGGGGTCTCTACATGATGTCAGGTGTATGTACAGGTGAGTGACAGGAGGACGGGTGATACACAGGGGTCTCTACATGATGTCAGGTGTGTGTACAGGTGAGTGACAGGAGGACGGGGTACACAGGGTCTCTACATGATGTCAGGTGTATGTACAGGTGAGTGACAGGAGGACGGGGTGCACAGGGGTCTCTACATGATGTCAGGTGTATGTACAGGTGAGTGACAGGAGGACGGGGGTGCACAGGGGTCTCTACATGATGTCAGGTGTATGTACAGATGAGTGACAGGAGGACGGGGGGTACACAGGGGTCTCTACATGATGTCAGGTGATGTACAGGTGAGTGACAGGAGGATGGGGGTACACAGGGGTCTCTACATGATGTCAGGTGTATGTACAGGTGAGTGACAGGAGGACGGGGGTACACAGGGGTCTCTACATGATGTCAGGTGTATGTACAGGTGAGTGACAGGAGGACGGGGGTGCACAGGGGTCTCTACATGATGTCAGATGTATGTACAGGTGAGTGACAGGAGGACGGGGGTACACAGGTGTCTCTACATGAAGTCAGGTGTGTGTACAGGTGAGTGACAGGAGGACGGGGTACACAGGGGTCTCTACATGATGTCAGGTGTATGTACAGGTGAGTGACAGGACGACGGGGGTGCACAGGGGTCTCTACATGATGTCAGATGTATGTACAGGTGAGTGACAGGAGGACGGGGGGTACACAGGTGTCTTACATGATGTCATGTGTATGTACAGGTGAGTGACAGGAGGACGGGGTGCACAAGGGGTCTTACATGATGTCAGGTGTATGTACAGGTGAGTGACAGGAGGACGGGGGTACACAGGGGTCTCTACATGATGTCAGGTGTATGTACAGGTGAGTGACAGGAGGACGGGGGTGCACAGGGTTCTCTACATGATGTCAGGTGTATGTACAGGTGAGTGACAGGAGGACGGGGGTACACAGGGGACTTACATGATGTCAGGTGTATGTACAGGTGAGTGACAGGAGGACGGGGGTACACAGGGGACTTACATGATGTCAGTGTATGTACAGGTGAGTGACAGGAGGATGGGGGTACACAGGGGCTTACATGATGTCAGGTGTATGTACAGGTGAGTGACAGGAGGACGGGGGTACACAGGGGTCTCTACATAATGTCAGTGTATGTACAGGTGAGTGACAGGAGGACAGGGGGTACACAGGGGTCTCTACATAATGTCAGGTGTATGTACAGGTGAGTGACAGGAGGAGGGGGATACACAGGGGCTTACATAATGTCAGGTGTATGTACAGGAGGAGGGGAGGGTCACAGGGTCTTACATGATGTCAGGTGTATGTAAGGTGAGTGACAAGAGGACGGGTACACAGGGGACTATACATGATGTCAGGTGTATGTACAGGTGAGTGACAGGAGGACGGGGGTACACAGGGGACTGTACATGATGTCAGGTGTATGTACAGGTGAGTGACAGAGGACGGGGGTACACAGGGGCTTACATGATGTCAGGTGTATGTACAGGTGAGTGACAGGAGGACGGGGTACACAGGGGTCTCTACATGATGTCAGGTGTATGTAAGGTGAGTGACAGGAGGACGGGGGTACACAGGGACTTACATGATGTCAGGTGTATGTACAGGTGAGTGACAGGAGGACGGGGGTACACAGGGGTCTGTACATGATGTCAGGTGTATGTATAGGTGAGTGACAGGAGGACGGGGTACACAGGGGACTTACATGATGTCAGGTGTATGTACAGGTGAGTGACAGGAGACGGGGGGTCACAGGGTCTCTACATGATGTCAGGTGTATGTACAGGTGAGAGACAGGAGGACGGGGTGACAAGGGTCTCTACATGATGTCAGGTGTAGTACAGGTGAGTGACAGGAGGACGGGGGTACACAGGGTCTTACATGATGTCAGGTGTATGTATAGGTGAGAGACAGGAGGACGGGGGTACACAGGGGTCTTACATGATGTCAGGTGTATGTACAGGTGAGTGACAGGAGGAGGGGGTCACAGGGGTCTCTACATGATGTCAGGTGTATGTACAGGTGAGTGACAGGAGGACGGGGGTACACAGGGGTCTTACATGATGTCAGGTGTATGTACAGGTGAGTGACAGGAGGACGGGGGTACACAGGGTCTCTACATGATGTCAGGTGTATGTACAGGTGAGTGACAGGAGGACGGGGTACACAGGGGACTTACATGATGTCAGGTGTATGTACAGGTGAGTGACAGGAGGACGGGGTACACAGGGTCTTACATGATGTCAGTGATGTACAGGTGAGTGACAGGAGGGGGGTAACAGGGATTACATGAGTCAGGTGTATGTACAGGTGAGGACAGAGACGGGGTACACAGGGGTCTCTACATGATGTCAGGTGTATGTATAGGTGAGTGACAGGAGGACGGGGGTACACAGGGGACTTACATGATGTCAGGTGTATGTACAGGTGAGAGACAGGAGGACGGGGGCTACACAGGGGTATCTACATGAGTCAGGTGTATGTACAGGTGAAGTGACAGGAGGACGGGTACACAAGGGACTGTACATGATGTCAGTGATGTACAGTATGACAGAGGACGGTTACAAGGGGTCTTACATGATGTCAGGTGTATTACAGGTGAGTGACAGGGGACGGGGTACACAGGGTCTGTACAGATGTCAGGT
Source organism: Oophaga sylvatica (assembly GCA_033576555.1). Taxonomy (NCBI): domain Eukaryota; kingdom Metazoa; phylum Chordata; class Amphibia; order Anura; family Dendrobatidae; genus Oophaga; species Oophaga sylvatica. The sequence goes on from JARQOD010005512.1 coordinate 7,585, forward strand.
GTATGTAAGGTGAGATGACGGATGGACGGGGGTACACAGGGTCTTACATGATGATCAGGTGTATGTACAGGTGAGTGACAGGAGGACGGGGTAACACAGGTCTGTACTGATCAGTTATGTACAGTAGTGACAGGAGACGGGGTACACAGGGGTCTTACATGAGTGCAGTGTAGTTAGGTGAGTGACAGGAGGAACGGGTACAAGGGGTCTCTACATGAAGTCAGGTGTATGTACTAGTGAGTGACAGGAAGACAGGGTACACAAGGTCTCTACATAATGTCAGTGTATGTACAGTGAGTGACAGGAGGACGGGGTACACAAGGGGACTATACTGATGTCAGGTGTATGTACAGTGAGGACAGGAGAGGGGTACACAGGGTCTTACTCTGATGTCAGTGTATGAACAGTGAGTGACAGGAGGACGGGGGTGACACAGGTCTCTACATATGTCAGTTTATGTACAGGTGAGTGACAGGAGACGGGGGATACACAGGGTCTACATGATGTCGTGTATGTACAGTGATGACAGGAGGAGGGGTACACAGGGCTTACATGATGTCAGGTGTATGTACAGGTGAGTGACAGGAGGACGGGGGTACACAGGGGTCTCTACATATGTCAGGTGTATGTACAGGTGAGTGACAGGAGGACGGGGGTACACAGGGGCTATACATAATGTCAGGTGTATGTACAGGTGAGTGACAGGAGGACGGGGTAACAGGGGTCTTACATATGTCAGGTGTATGTAACAGGTGAGGACAGGAGGACGGGGTCACAGGGCTGTACATGATGTCAGGTGTATGTATAGGTGAGGACAGGAGGACGGGTACACAGGGTCTCTACATGATGTCAGGTGTATGTATAGGTGAGTGACAGGAGGACGGGGTACACAGGGGACTGTACATGATGTCAGGTGTATGTATAGTGACGAAACGTGCACACGGTCCGCCACACGGTAGCCCGGGGTATCACGGCTTGTGATCCCCTCCGTGCCGCAAATGTGACGAAAACGCGCACACACACGACGGCTGCTGCCGTCCGACCCAGTAAACTGCAGGGATTTATAATTATCCCACTTCCACTTAGGAACTTGCAGCTCTCTGGCGCCCCCCTTACCCTCAGGTCAGTCAGGGAACTGCACCTAGGATAATTAGTCGCCAGACGGGTCACTTGGATGTGTGCTGGCTATTGGGCACGCTGCAGTGAGGGAATTAAATAATTACTCCGGCCGCAGCCGGGCAATACACTTATAAAACCCGCTCCGTCACTGCCAACGCCACCCCATAGGTCAACACTTTACACCCCTTCTTTTAAGCTGCCACCAGCTACGGTTTTACTTGGAACAATTTATCAAGAGGGTCCGTAACAACCCCAAAACAGTAGCGTAGTACTTCAGGCACGTGTAAATTCGTTTATAGAGCAGGAGAAACAAACCAATAATTTTATAGGTTTATTCCTTAAAAATGCAGGCAGTGCTTATAGTTTAAAAAAACGATAACAAGCGGAGACAATATCGTTATGTACAATATGGTTACAGAAAATAAAAGGGGTTAACATAACGAAGATCAACTTACAGTTCTTAGATCATAGTAGGCAAGCCATGCGGTGGGGGAGGGGAGACACATCACAATGCATCACAGAGCTCCTATAAGACTGGTGTCCAGGGCAGATCTGAGGCAGAATACCTGGCCCCTACCTTATAGACCTGTGGCCGTGACATCATAAACGGGGTGGAGTTACCAGGGTCCTCCTCTTGCTCTAAGTGGTAATCTTAGTTCAGAAAACTAATAACTATCATAACTTAGAGATGGAGTCTCTTACAGCGATGCACAGCATACCATTGTACTCCGCAAGATGTTGGCGTGCATTTAAGTCTAAACGCAGAGTGTCTGGTGGATCGGCTAAGCAGAAATCTGTTTCTTAGGTTCTGCTGGTGCCAGTGCTTAGAAAATTCCACCGATCCCTGGATTCACCGATGAATTGGCAGATATGAAAATTGCATACTTATAACATACACAGGAGCCAAGATATTTGATCTTGAATAACTACCATACAACAAAGGAACAGACCATGTGGTTTGTCAGCCGCTTTCAGCCGGCCTCCCAGTGGGGGCTAGCCACCTGGAATCAGATTACACAGTGTGTAGTGAGCTGAAGGGGGGGGGAAGCCCACAGGCTGCAAAGCCTAATGAATGCAGTAGTTGTGGAAAGTTCAAGGGAAGCACAGGATATGGAGCTTGCAGTATCATCACACCTCCCCCTCTTAGAGGGCGCTAAGGAGGCATGACCTGCCAGTAATCCGACATGCGCACCTCAGCGGGTTCGCCACGTCGTGACAACCCATCGGCATTCCCATGATCGCTGCCTTTCTTGTGTTGTACGGCAAAATCATACTGCTGTAGGGCAAGGCTCCAGCGTAGCAACCTACCATTGGTTCCAGACACTGTGTGCAGCCAGCTCAGAGGGTTGTGGTCTGTGACCACCTTGAAGGTGCGCCCGTACAGGTAGGGCTGCAAACGTTGCAGTGCCCAGACCATGGCCAGGCACTCCTTCTCGATGGTGGAGTATGCCACTTCCCTCGGCAGAAAGTTTCCGGCTCAGGTACAAACACCGGTGCTCCTGGTTCCCCGAATCAACCTGGCTGAGTACAGCACCGAGGCCAAATTCGCTGGCGTCAGTCTGTACCAGGAATGGCCGACTGCGGTCGACGGCTTTCAACACTGGAGAGCTGCACAGGGCTGTTTTCAAAGCTCGGAATGCGCCTCACAGCCATCTGTCCAGCTGACTGTTTGGGGTAGACCGCCCTTGGTGAGGTCCGTCAAGGGTTTTGCAATGGCGCTATAGTTCGGTACGAAACGCCTATAGTACCCTGCAGTGCCCAGGAAGGACTTCACCTGCTTTTTTGGTCCTGGGGGTGGGCCAGGACACGATCGCGTCCACTTTCTCGGGCTCTGGACTCATGGAACCCCCGCCTACCCGGTGCCCCAGGTAGTGGACCTCCCTCATGCCCATCTGGCATTTTCCCAGCTTGATGGTCAGACCTGCCTGGTGAATACGCTTGAGCACCTCCTGGAGATGCTGAAGGTGTTTCCTCCCAGGTGGAACTGAAGACGGCAATGTCGTCCAGGTACGCCACAGCGTACTCCTCCAGTCCCTGAAGCAGGTGGTTGACCATCCGCTGGAAAGTGGCAGGGGCATTCTTCATGCCGAAAGGCATGACCGTGGACTCGTACAGTCCAAAAGGGGTGATAAAGGCGGATTTCTCCTGCGCCTCAGGGCTCAGGGAATCTGCCAGTATCCCCGGCTTAAATCCATGATGGATATCTACTTGGCATTCGCCAACCGCTCCAGCAGATCCTCGATGCGTGGCATTGGGTGCGCATCAGAGGTAGTGATGGCGTTAAGCCCCCTGTAGTCCACGCAGAACCGGTGGTCCGATCCTTTTTTGGCACGAGAACTACAGGTGAGGCCCACGCGCTTTTGGACGGCCGGATCACCCCCAGCTGCAACATCTCATGGATCTCCTGGCGCATAATCTGCTGCACCTCCTCAGAGATCCGATAAGGTGTCCGCCGTAACGGGGCGTGATCCCCGGTGTCCACCTCATGGACTGCCAACTTGGTCCTTCCGGGTCGGTTAGTGAACACGGCCAGAAAGGATTCCAGAGTGGTCAGCAACTGCAGCCGCTGGGAGGCGGTTAGCGAGGCATTTACCTCCATGTCCTCAATGGACCCATTGGCCTGGCTTGGGCCAGCATGTCCAGGAGGGGATCCTCCTCCCCGTCCTCGGGCAGGTTGCAGACCGGTAGGACGCAGGCTTCGCGTTCGTGAAGGGCCTTCATCATGTTGACGTGAAAGGCCTTGCGCCTACCCCGAGTGTGGTCAAGCGTGACCACGTAGGTGACTGGGTTGAGCCGTTGGTGCACGACGTACGGGCCTTCCCAGCTGCCTGAAGCTTATCCTTTGGTACGGGTACCAGCACCCACACCTTTTGACCCACCTGGTAGGTCCGCTCCCGGGCGTTCTGGTCGTACCAGTGCTTCTGGTCAGCCTGAGCCTGCTTCATGTTGTCATGCACCAACTGCGTCAAGGTCTGCATCTTGTCGCGGAAGCGCATGACATAATCCACGATGGACACTTCTGTGGGGTTTGGCTCATCTTCCCAGGATTCTCTTATCAACCCGAGGGGTCCCCGGACTCGCCTGCCATACAGGAGCTCAAAGGGGGAGAACCCCGTCGAGGCCTGCGGGACTTCTCTGTAGGCAAACAGCAGGTGGGGGAGGTACCGCTCCCAATCGCGTCCCTGGGTCTCAACCAGCATGCGGAGCAACTGTTTGAGGGTACCGTTAAAGCGTTCACACAAACCATTGGTCTGTGGGTGATACGCACTCGATACCATACACGTCACCTGCATTTTGCTGCAGAGAGCCTTCATTAGGCGAGACATAAATTGGGTCCCTCGATCGGTAAGCATCTCCCTGGGAAATCCTACCCGTGAAAAGATGGTCACCAGTGCATCCGCCACCTTATCTGCCTTAGTTGAGGACAGAGCCACTGCCTCCGGGTACCGGGTAGCGTAGTCTACCACAGTAAGGATGTATTGCTTTCCAGAGCGGCTGGGACGGCCAGCGGGCCCACAATGTCCACTGCGATCCTCTGGAAAGGCTCCTCTATCACTGGCAACGGGATCAGGGGAGCCTTAAGATCAGGCCCCGCCTTCCCCACTCTTTGACAGGTGATACAGGAGCGGCAGTAGTTAGTCACATCTGTCCCCATCTTGGGCCAATAGAAGTGTTGAGACAGCCGTGCCTTAGTTTTGCTGATCCCCAAGTGTCCAGCAAGTGGAATCTCATGGGCAATCCTCAACAACTCACCTCGGAACTGGTGCGGGACGACCAGCTGTTTTTCCCTCAACCACTCCTTTTGGGAATCTCCGGGTACTGTTTCCCGGTACAAACCTTCCTCGTTCCCAGAACACCCTCTCCTTATCAGTCACGGAGGTGGGCGTCTCGGCGAGGTGCCTCAAGTTCTCCAGGCTCGCATCTGAGTGCAGAGCGCCTGGAACTCCTGGCTGGAGGCTGCCAGAAGTGACGTCAGGGTTCCTTCCTCACTGGGACCCTCTGGGACCGGCTCTGGGTCCACCTCTGGTTCAGTCTCTCCTGTAGCGGAGGAGGGTCCAGATGGCAGGGCGCTACCTGCGATCCGGGCACTCTGACTGCGGGTGACAGCAGCTATATATGCAGTCTCCCCGGGGATTTCTATAGACCCATCAGCCTGCGCTGCTATGGGCTCTACCTCCCCATCCACCCCCAACACTTCAGGAGCAGTGCTACTTATGGGCCAGTTACCTTCCTCGGAGGCACTGGTCAGTGTCATGGCGTCACCTTCCTCACGGTTCCCATGCACCTCCCCATTTCCTTGAGCACTGTCGTTTGCTCCTGCTAGGGGTTTCCTCAGCCGTCTCACTCCGCAGAGCGACGTGGCTGAACGCTCCTGTACCTGTGGACACATCTACCACTTCAGAGAAAGGGTTAACAGGTTCAGATGGCACAGATACATCACTATCAGCATCATTCCTAGGGAAAGAAAGGTTATCAGTTGCATCATCACTTAGCAAAGCATTGGCAGGTAACACAATCAGTTTCCCATCATCATCAACATCAACATCATGGTTAACGTTAACCTTATTATCAGATTGGGAAGGGGTATCAGGGACATAGTACGCGACCATCCTCCCCAGATCAGTCCCCAATAAAACATCAGTGGACAGGTTTTCGGACACCCCCACTTCCTTCACCCCGCTCCCCGGCACCCCAGTCAATGAAAACTCGGGCTATCGGCAAGGGTAGTGGACGCCCCCAATCCCGGTGACAGTTAAGGTTTTCCCCGGAATCAACTCTTCAGGGGCCGCCAGTTCGGGTCGGATGAGGGTTCGTTCAGCCCCGGTGTCCTTGAGGCCTGTAGCAAGACGGGCCCCCACGCGGACGGGCTGCACGTTGTCATCAACCCTCCCCACCACACCACCCACCAAAAGAACAGAGGCGTTGGGCCCGGAGGCCTTGGCTGGGGGTTCTTCTGCCTCTCCGGACAGGTGGCGCTGATGTGTCCAGTCCTTTTACAGGAGAAACACTGGCGGGGGTCTGATGTAGGCCTGGCGCTTGCAAAGGGGATAGTGCCTCCAGAGGGACGACTGGCAGGGGCACTGGGGTTGGTTGCAGGCTTACCCCCTCCCCAGTGGGCGGTGACGGGCTTCCGCACCTCGGTTTTCCAGTTGGCCTCATAGCTGTCGGCGATCCGTGCTGTTCTGACCGCGTCCTCCGGTTCTCGGTCCAGGATGAACTGTCGGACCTCAGCTGGGCACAGATGCAGGAACTGGTCTTTGATCATCAGGTCCCTCAGGTTCTCAAAGGTGTCAACTGACAGTCCATGGATCCACTGGTCAAAGTGGTTCCTGAGTCCTTGCACCACATCGCTATAACTGTCGTGTGGGCCACGTTGGAGGTTCCGGAACTTCTTTCGGTATACCTCAGGGGTTAGCTGGTACTTGGCGATCAGGGCCTGCTTGATGGCCTGATAGTTGTCATCTTGATCCGGCGTGAGTGAAGCAAACGCCTCCAGAGCTTTGCCCTTTAGCCCGGGGGTCAAGTACCTGGCCCATTGGTTGTCAGGCAGCCGGTACTGTCTGCAGACTTTCTCAAAGGCCCGCAGAAAAGTGTCCAAGTCTCCATCCTCTTCCATCACGGGAAAGTGCTCCGGCCGGGGCTTGGGACTCTGAGCGCTGCTGGGCACACTGCTCTGGGCTGTGGAGGGCATTGCCCCTTGTCTGAGCAGCTCCAGTTCATGGGCTCTCTGAGCTTCCCGCTCGGCTCTCTCAGCCTCCCGCTGGCTTGGGCCTCGGCTCTCTCAGCCTCTCGCTGGGCTTTGGCCTCCTGCTGGTATCGCTGGATCAGCTCCAGGCGCCCATCACGGTCGTCGGTTGGGAGTGCCTCCAGGGCCGCCTGCAGGTAAGGGTCCAACCCGCCCTGGGTGTAATCGTGCAGGGTTTGGGCCTCTGCTGCAGCACCACCTTGGCTGGGCCGGCTCCTGCGCCCGCCTCGCTCTCAGCGTGGTCCCGTGCCATCAGGGCCTGGATCACTTCGGCCTTGGTTTGGGCCATGGGGACAATCTCCCTCCACTCGCACATGGCAAGAAGAGCTTCCTTGCTATTCCGATTATACCAGTCGTATCCCCTCGTAGCCATGGTTGCCAAATAAAAGATAGGATAGAAAAACCAAAGAGAAGGGAGGGGTACCCGCAAGTACACACAATTGTCTCAGGACTAATAAACACTGAGCTTGTTCTCCAAAACTTTAGATGCAGGGTCCCTGAAGAACCGTGCAAGTTTTTTAGTGAGAGGAATGATTGCTCAGACCAGATCACTAATGCTCTATAATCCCACTGCTCTGCCACCACATGTGACGAAACGTGCACACGGTCCGCCACACGGTAGCCCGGGGTATCACGGCTTGTGATCCCTCCGTGCCGCAAATGTGACGAAAACGCGCACACACACGACGGCTGCTGCTGTCCGACCCAGTAAACTGCAGGGATTTATAATTATCCCACTTCCACTTAGGAACTTGCAGCTCTCTGGTGCCCCCTAACCCTCAGGTCAGTCAGGAACTGCACCTAGGATAATTAGTCAGACGGGTCACTTGGATGTGTGCTGGCTATTGGGCACGCTGCAGTGAGGAATTATAATTACTCCGGGCCGCAGCCGGGCAATACACTTATAAAACCCGCTCCGTCACTGCCAACGCCACCCCATAGGTCAACACTTTACACCCCTTCTTTTAAGCTGCCACCAGCTACGGTTTACTTGGTACAATTTATCAAGAGGGTCCGTAGCAACCCCAAAACAGTAGCGTAGTACTTCAGGCACGTGTAAATTCATTTATAGAGCAGGAGAAACAAACTAATAATTTTATAGGTTTATTCCTTAAAAATGCAGGCAGTGCTTATAGTTTAAAAAAACGGTAACAAGCTGAGACAATATCGTTATGTACAATATGGTTACAGAAAATAAAAGGGGTTAACATAAGGAAGATCAACTTACAGTTCTTAGATCATAGTAGGCAAGCCATGCGGTCGGGGAGGGGAGACACATCACAATGCATCACAGAGCTGCTATAAGTCTGGTGTCCAGGGCAAATCTGAGGCAGAATACCTGGCCCCTACCTTATAGACCTGTGGCCGTGACATCATAAACGGGGTGGAGTTACCAGGGTCCTCCTCTTGCTCTAAGTGGTAATCTTAGTTCAGAAAACTAATAACTATCATAACTTAGAGATGGAGTCTCTTACAGCGATGCACAGCATACCATTGTACTCCGTAAGATGTTGGCGTGCATTTAAGTCTAAACGCAGAGTGTCTGGGTGGATCGGCTAAGCAGAAATCTGTTTCTTAGGCTCTGCTGGTGCCAGTGCTTAGAAAATTCACCGATCCCTGGATTCACCGATGAATTGGCAGATATGAAAATTGCATACTTATAACATACACAGGAGCCAAGATATTTGATCTTGAATAACTACCATACAACAAAGGAACAGACCATGTGGTTTGTCAGCCGCTTTCAGCCGGCCTCCCAGTGGGGGCTAGCCACCTGGAATCAGATTACACAGAGTGTGTAGTGAGCTGAAGGGGGGGGAAGCCCACAGGCTGCAAAGCCTAATGAATGCAGTAGTTGTGGAAAGTTCAAGGGAAGCACAGGATATGGAGCTTGCAGTATCATCACACCTCCCCCTCTTAGAGGGCGCTAAGGAGGCATGACCTGCCGGTAATCCAACATGCGCACCTCAGCGGGTTCGCCACGTCGTGACAACCCATCGGCATTCCCATGATCGCTGCCTTTCTTGTGTTGTACGGCAAAATCATACTGCTGTAGGGCAAGGCTCCAGCATAGCAACCTACCATTGGTTCCGGACACTGTGTGCAGCCAGCTCAGAGGGTTGTGGTTGGTGACCACCTTGAAGGTGCGCCCGTACAGGTAGGGCTGCAAACGTTGCAGTGCCCAGACCATGGCCAGGCACTCCTTCTCGATGGTGGAGTATGCCACTTCCCTCGGCAGAAGTTTCCGGCTCAGGTACAACACGGGTGCTCCTGGTTCCCCGAATCAACCTGGCTGAGTACAGCACCGAGGCCAAATTCGCTGGCGTCAGTCTGTACCAGGAATGGCCGACTGCTGTCGACGGCTTTCAACACTGGAGAGCTGCACAGGGCTGTTTTCAAAGCTCGGAATGCCGCCTCACAGCCATCTGTCCAGCTGACTGTTTGGGGTAGACCGCCCTTGGTGAGGTCCGTCAAGGGTTTTGCAATGGCGCTATAGTTCGGTACGAAACGCCTATAGTACCCTGCAGTGCCCAGGAAGGACTTCACCTGCTTTTTGGTCCTGGGGGTGGGCCAGGACACGATCGCGTCCACTTTCTCGGCTCTGGACTCATGTAACCCCCGCCTACCCGGTGCCCCAGGTAGTGGACCTCCCTCATGCCCATCTGGCATTTTCCCCGCTTGATGGTCAGACCTGCCTGGTGAATACGCTTGAGCACCTCCTGGAGATGCTGAAGGTGTTCCTCCCAGGTGGAACTGAAGACGGCAATGTCGTCCAGGTACGCCACAGCGTACTCCTCCAGTCCCTGAAGCAGGTGGTTGACCATCCGCTGGAAAGTGGCAGGGGCATTCTTCATGCCGAAAGGCATGACCGTGGACTCGTACAGTCCAAAAGGGGTGATAAAGGCGGATTTCTCCTGCGCCTCAGGGCTCAGGGGAATCTGCCAGTATCCCCGGCTTAAATCCATGATGGATATGTACTTGGCATTCGCCAACCGCTCCAGCAGATCCTCGATGCATGGCATTGGGTGCGCATCAGAGGTAGTGATGGCGTTGAGCCCCCTGTAGTCCACACAGAACCGGGTGGTCCGATCCTTTTCTGGCACAAGAACTACAGGTGAGGCCCACGTGCTTTTGGACGGCCGGATCACCCCCAGCTGCAACATCTCATGGATCTCCTGGCGCATAATCTGCTGCACCTCCTCAGAGATCCGATAAGGTGTCCGCCGTAACGGGGCGTGATCCCCGGTGTCCACCTCATGGACTGCCAACTTGGTCCTTCCGGTCGGTTAGTGAACACGGCCCGAAAGGATTCCAGAGTGGTCAGCAACTGCAGCCGCTGGGAGGCGGTTAGCGAGGCATTTACCTCCATGTCCTCAATGGACCCATTGGCCTGGGCTTGGGCCAGCATGTCCAGGAGGGGATCCTCCTCCTCGTCCTCGGGCAGGTTGCAGACCGGTAGGACGCAGGCTTCGCGTTCGTGATGGGCCTTCATCATGTTGACGTGAAAGGCCTTGCGCCTACCCCGAGTGTGGTCAAGCGTGAGCACGTAGGTGACTGGGTTGAGCCGTTGGCGCACGACGTACGGACCTTCCCAGGCTGCCTGAAGCTTATCCTTTGGTACGGGTACCATCACCCACACCTTTTGACCCACCTGGTAGGTCCGCTTCTGGTCAGCCTGAGCCTGCATCATGTTGTCATGCACCAACTGCGTCAAGGTCTGCATCTTGTCGCAGAAGCGCATGACATAATCCACGATGGACACTTCTGTGGGGTTTGGCTCATCTTCCCAGGATTCTCTTATCAACCCGAGGGGTCCCCGGACTCGCCTGCCATACAGGAGCTCAAAGGGGGAGAACCCCGTCGAGGCCTGCGGGACTTCTCTGTAGGCAAACAGCAGGTGGGGGAGGTACCGCTCCCAATCGCGTCCCTGGGTCTCAACCAGCATGCGGAGCAACTGTTTGAGGGTACCGTTAAAGCGTTCACACAAACCATTGGTCTGTGGGTGATACGCACTCGATACCATACGCGTCACCTGCATTTTGCTGCAGAGAGCCTTCATTAGGCGAGACATAAATTGGGTCCCTCGATCGGTAAGCATCTCCCTGGGAAATCCTACCCGTGAAAAGATGGTCACCAGTGCATCCGCCACCTTATCTGCCTTAGTTGAGGACAGAGCCACTGCCTCCGGGTACCAGGTAGCGTAGTCTACCACAGTAAGGATGTATTGCTTTCCAGAGCGGCTGGGGACGGCCAGCGGGCCCACAATGTCCACCGCGATCCTCTGGAAAGGCTCCTCTATCACTGGCAACGGGATCAGGGGAGCCTTAAGAGCAGGCCCCGCCTTCCCCATTCTTTGACAGGTGATACAGGAGCGGCAGTAGTTAGTCACATCTGTCCCCATCTTGGGCCAATAGAAGTGTTGAGACAGCCGTGCCTTAGTTTTGCTGATCCCCAAGTGTCCAGCAAGTGGAATCTCATGGGCAATCCTCAACAACTCACCTCGGAACTGGTGCGGGACGACCAGCTGTTTTTCCTCAACCACTCCTTTTGGGAATCTCCGGGTACTGTCTCCCGGTACAACCTTCCTCGTTCCCAGAACACCCTCTCCTAATCAGTCACGGAGGTGGGCGTCTCGGCGAGGTGCCTCAAGTTCTCCAGGCTCGCATATGAGTGCAGAGCGGCCTGGAACTCCTGGCTGGAGGCAGCCAGAAGTGACGTCAGGGTTCCTTCCTCACTGGGACCCTCTGGGACCGGCTCTGGGTCCACCTCTGGTTCAGTCTCTCCTGTAGCGGAGGAGGGTCCAGATGGCAGGGCGCTACCTGCGATCCGGGCACTCTGACTGCGGGTGACAGCAGCTATATATGCAGTCTCCCCGGGGATTTCTATAGACCCATCAGCCTGCGCTGCTATGGGCTCTACCTCCCCATCCACCCCCAACACTTCAGGAGCAGTGCTACTTATGGGCCAGTTACCTTCCTCAGAGGCACTGGTCAGTGTCATGGCGTCACCTTCCTCACGGTTCCCATGCACCTCCCCATTTCCTTGAGCACTGTCGTTTGCTCCTGCTAGGGGTTCCTCAGCCGTCTCACTCCGCAGAGCGACGTGGCTGAACGCTCCTGTACCTGTGGACACATCTACCACTTCAGAGAAAGGGTTAACAGGTTCAGATGGCACAGATACATCACTATCAGCATCATTCCTAGGGAAAGAAAGGTTATCAGTTGCATCATCACTTAGCAAAGCATTGGCAGGTAACACAATCAGTTTCCCATCATCATCAACATCAACATCATGGTTAACGTTAACCTTATTATCAGATTGGCAAGGGGTGTCAGGGACATAGTACGCGACCATCCTCCCCAGATCAGTCCCCAATAAAACATCAGTGGGCAGGTTTTCGGACACCCCCACTTCCTTCACCCCGCTCCCGGCACCCCAGTCAATGAAAACTCGGGCTATCGGCAAGGGGTAGTGGACGCCCCCAATCCCGGTGACAGTTAAGGTTTTCCCCGGGAATCAACTCTTCAGGGGCCGCCAGTTCGGGTCGGATGAGGGTTCGTTCAGCCCCGGTGTCCTTGAGGCCTGTAGCAAGACGGGCCCCCACGCGGACGGGCTGCACGTTGTCATCAACCCTCCCCACCACACCACCCACCAAAAGAACAGAGGCGTTGGGCCCGGAGGCCTTGGCTGGGGGTTCTTCTGCCTCTCCGGACAGGTGGCGCTGATGTGTCCAGTCCTTTTACAGGAGAAACACTGGCGGGGGTCTGATGTAGGCCTGGCGCTGGCAAAGGGGATAGTGCCTCCAGAGGGACGACTGGCAGGGGCACTGGGGTTGGTTGCAGGCTTACCCCCTCCCCAGTGGGCGGTGACGGGCTTCCGCACCTCGGTTTTCCGGTTGGCCTCATAGCTGTCGGCGATCCGTGCTGTTCTGACCGCGTCCTCCGGTTCTCGGTCCAGGATGAACTGTCGGACCTCAGCTGGGCACAGATGCAGGAACTGGTCTTTGATCATCAGGTCCCTCAGGTTCTCAAAGGTGTCAACTGACAGTCCATGGATCCACTGGTCAAAGTGGTTCCTGAGTCCTTGCACCACATCGCTATAACTGTCGTGTGGGCCACGTTGGAGGTTCCGGAACTTCTTTCGGTATACCTCAGGGGTTAGCTGGTACTTGGCGATCAGGGCCTGCTTGATGGCCTGATAGTTGTCATCTTGATCCGGCGTGAGTGAAGCAAACGCCTCCAGAGCTTTGCCCTTTAGCCCGGGGTCAAGTACCTGGCCCATTGGTTGTCAGGCAGCCGGTACTGTCTGCAGACTTTCTCAAAGGCCCGCAGAAAAGTGTCCAAGTCTCCATCCTCTTCCATCACGGGAAAGTGCTCCGGCCGGGCTTGGGACTCTGAGCGCTGCTGGGCACACTGCTCTGGGCTGTGGAGGGCATTGCCCCTTGTCTGAGCAGCTCCAGTTCATGGCTCTCTGAGCTTCCCGCTCGGCTCTCTCAGCCTCCCGCTGGGCTTGGGCCTCGGCTCTCTCAGCCTCTCGCTGGGCTTTGGCCTCCTGCTGGTATCGCTGGATCAGCTCCAGGCGCCCATCACGGTCGTCGGTTGGGAGTGCCTCCAGGGCCGCCTGCAGGTAAGGGTCCAACCCGCCCTGGGTGTAATCGTGCAGGGTTTGGGCCTCTGCTGCAGCACCACCTTGGCTGGGGCCGGCTCCTGCGCCCGCCTCCCTCTCAGCGTGGTCCCGTGCCATCAGGGCCTGGATCACTTCGGCCTTGGTTTGGGCCATGGGGACAATCTCCCTCCACTCGCACATGGCAAGAAGAGCTTCCTTGCTATTCCGATTATACCAGTCGTATCCCCTCGTAGCCATGGTTGCCAAATAAAAGATAGGATAGAAAAACCAAAGAGAAGGGAGGGGTAACCGCAAGTACACACAATTGTCTCAGGACTAATAAACACTGAGCTTGTTCTCCAAAACTTTAGATGCAGGGTCCCTGAAGAACCGTGCAAGTTTTTTAGTGAGAGGAATGATTGCTCAGACCAGATCACTAATGCTCTATAATCCCACTGCTCTGCCACCACATGTGACGAAACGTGCACACGGTCCGCCACACGGTAGCCCGGGGTATCACGGCTTGTGATCCCTCCGTGCCGCAAATGTGACGAAAACGCGCACACACACGACGGCTGCTGCCGTCCGACCCAGTAAACTGCAGGGATTTATAATTATCCCACTTCCACTTAGGAACTTGCAGCTCTCTGGCGCCCCCCTTACCCTCAGGTCAGTCAGGGAACTGCACCTAGGATAATTAGTCGCCAGACGGGTCACTTGGATGTGTGCTGGCTATTGGGCACGCTGCAGTGAGGGAATTATAATTACTCCGGGCCGCAGCCGGGCAATACACTTATAAAACCCGCTCCGTCACTGCCAACGCCACCCCATAGGTCAACACTTTACACCCCTTCTTTTAAGCTGCCACCAGCTACGGTTTACTTGGTACAATTTATCAAGAGGGTCCGTAGCAACCCCAAAACAGTAGCGTAGTACTTCAGGCACATGTAAATTCGTTTATAGAGCAGGAGAAACAAACTAATAATTTTATAGGTTTATTCCTTAAAAATGCAGGCAGTGCTTATAGTTTAAAAAAACGGTAACAAGCTGAGACAATATCGTTATGTACAATATGGTTACAGAAAATAAAAGAGGTTAACATAAGGAAGATCAACTTACAGTTCTTAGATCATAGTAGGCAAGCCATGCGGTCGGGGGAGGGGAGACACATCACAATGCATCACAGAGCTGCTATAAGTCTGGTGTCCAGGGCAGATCTGAGGCAGAATACCTGGCCCTACCTTATAGACCTGTGGCCGTGACATCATAAACGGGGTGGAGTTACCAGGGTCCTCCTCTTGCTCTAAGTGGTAATCTTAGTTCAGAAATCTAATAACTATCATAACTTAGAGATGGAGTCTCTTACAGCGATGCACAGCATACCATTGTACTCCGCAAGATGTTGGCGTGCATTTAAGTCTAAACGCAGAGTGTCTGGTGGATCGGCTAAGCAGAAATCTGTTTCTTAGGCTCTGCTGGTGCCAGTGCTTAGAAAATTCACCGATCCCTGGATTCACCGATGAATTGGCAGATATGAAAATTGCATACTTATAACATACACAGGAGCCAAGATATTTGATCTTGAATAACTACCATACAACAAAGGAACAGACCATGTGGTTTGTCAGCCGCTTTCAGCCGGCCTCCCAGTGGGGGCTAGCCACCTGGAATCAGATTACACAGAGTGTGTAGTGAGCTGAAGGGGGGGAAGCCCACAGGCTGCAAAGCCTAATGAATGCAGTAGTTGTGGAAAGTTCAAGGGAAGCACAGGATATGGAGCTTGCAGTATCATCACACCTCCCCCTCTTAGAGGGCGCTAAGGAGGCATTACCTGCCGGTAATCCGACATGCGCACCTCAGAGGGTTCGCCACGTCGTGACAACCCATCGGCATTCCCATGATCGCTGCCTTTCTTGTGTTGTACGGCAAAATCATACTGCTGTAGGGCAAGGCTCCAGCGTAGCAACCTACCATTGGTTCCGGACACTGTGTGCAGCCAGCTCAGATGGTTGTGGTCGGTGACCACCTTGAAGGTGCACCCGTACAGGTAGGGCTGCAAACGTTGCAGTGCCCAGACCATGGCCAGGCACTCCTTCTCGATGGTGGAGTATGCCACTTCCCTCGGCAGAAGTTTCCGGCTCAGGTACAACATGGGGTGCTCCTGGTTCCCCGAATCAACCTGGCTGAGTACAGCACCGAGGCCAAATTCGCTGGCGTCAGTCTGTACCAGGAATGGCCGACTGCTGTCGACGGCTTTCAACACTGGAGAGCTGCACAGGGCTGTTTTCAAAGCTCGGAATGCCGCCTCACAGCCATCTGTCCAGCTGACTGTTTGGGGTAGACCGCCCTTGGTGAAGTCCGTCAAGGGTTTTGCAATGGCGCTATAGTTCGGTACGAAACGCCTATAGTACCCTGCAGTGCCCAGGAAGGACTTCACCTGCTTTTTGGTCCTGGGGGTGGGCCAGGACACGATCGCGTCCACTTTCTCGGGCTCTGGACTCATGGAACCCCCGCCTACCCGGTGCCCCAGGTAGTGGACCTCCCTCATGCCCATCTGGCATTTTCCCGGCTTGATGGTCAGACCTGCCTGGTGAATACGCTTGAGCACCTCCTGGAGATGCTGAAGGTGTTCCTCCCAGGTGGAACTGAAGACGGCAATGTCGTCCAGGTACGCCACAGCGTACTCCTCCAGTCCCTGAAGCAGGTGGTTGACCATCCGCTGGAAAGTGGCAGGGGCATTCTTCATGCCGAAAGGCATGACCGTGGACTCGTACAGTCCAAAAGGGGTGATAAAGGCGGATTTCTCCTGCGCCTCAGGGCTCAGGGGAATCTGCCAGTATCCCCGGCTTAAATCCATGATGGATATGTACTTGGCATTCGCCAACCGCTCCAGCAGATCCTCGATGCGTGGCATTGGGTGCGCATCAGAGGTAGTGATGGCGTTGAGCCCCCTGTAGTCCACGCAGAACCGGGTGGTCCGATCCTTTTTGGCACGAGAACTACAGGTGAGGCCCACGTGCTTTTGGACGGCCGGATCACCCCCAGCTGCAACATCTCATGGATCTCCTGGCGCATAATCTGCTGCACCTCCTCAGAGATCCGATAAGGTGTCCGCCGTAACGGGCGTGATCCCCGGTGTCCACCTCATGGACTGCCAACTTGGTCCTTCCGGGTCGGTTAGTGAACACAGCCCGAAAGGATTCCAGAGTGGTCAGCAACTGCAGCCTCTGGGAGGCGGTTAGCGAGGCATTTACCTCCATGTCCTCAATGGACCCATTGGCCTGGCTTGGGCCAGCATGTCCAGGAGGGGATCCTCCTCCCCGTCCTCGGGCAGGTTGCAGACCGGTAGGACGCAGGCTTCGCGTTCGTGATGGGCCTTCATCATGTTGACGTGAAAGGCCTTGCGCCTACCCCGAGTGTGGTCAAGCGTGAGCACGTAGGTGACTGGGTTGAGCCGTTGGTGCACGACGTACGGACCTTCCCAGGCTGCCTGAAGCTTATCCTTTGGTACGGGTACCAGCACCCACACCTTTTGACCCACCTGGTAGGTCCGCTCCCGGGCGTTCTGGTCGTACCAGTGCTTCTGGTCAGCCTGAGCCTGCGTCATGTTGTCATGCACCAACTGCGTCAAGGTCTGCATCTTGTCGCGGAAGCGCATGACATAATCCACGATGGACACTTCTGTGGGGTTTGGCTCATCTTCCCAGGATTCTCTTATCAACCCGAGGGGTCCCCGGACTCGCCTGCCATACAGGAGCTCAAAGGGGGAGAACCCCGTCGAGGCCTGCGGGACTTCTCTGTAGGCAAACAGCAGGTGGGGGAGGTACCGCTCCCAATCGCATCCCTGGGACTCAACCAGCATGCGGAGCAACTGTTTGAGGGTACCGTTAAAGCGTTCACACAAACCATTGGTCTGTGGGTGATACGCACTCGATACCATACGCGTCACCTGCATTTTGCTGCAGAGAGCCTTCATTAGGCGAGACATAAATTGGGTCCCTCGATCGGTAAGCATCTCCCTGGGAAATCCTACCCGTGAAAAGATGGTCACCAGTGCATCCGCCACCTTATCTGCCTTAGTTGAGGACAGAGCCACTGCCTCCGAGTACCGGGTAGCGTAGTCTACCACAGTAAGGATGTATTGCTTTCCAGAGCGGCTGGGGACGGCCAGCGGGCCCACAATGTCCACCGCGATCCTCTGGAAAGGCTCCTCTATCACTGGCAACGGGATCAGGGGAGCCTTAAGAGCAGGCCCCACCTTCCCCACTCTTTGACAGGTGATACAGGAGCGGCAGTAGTTAGTCACATCTGTCCCCATCTTGGGCCAATAGAAGTGTTGAGACAGCCGTGCCTTAGTTTTGCTGATCCCCAAGTGTCCAGCAAGTGGAATCTCATGGGCAATCCTCAACAACTCACCTCGAACTGGTGCGGGACGACCAGCTGTTTTTCCCTCAACCACTCCTTTTGGGAATCCCCGGGGTACTGTCTCCCAGTACAACCTTCCTCGTTCCCAGAACACCCTCTCCTTATCAGTCACGGAGGTGGGCGTCTCAGCGAGGTGCCTCAAGTTCTCCAGGCTTGCATCTGAGTGCAGAGCGGCCTGGAACTCCTGGCTGGAGGCAGCCAGAAGTGACGTCAGGGTTCCTTCCTCACTGGGACCCTCTGGGACCGGCTCTGGGTCCACCTCTGGTTCAGTCTCTCCTGTAGCGGAGGACGGTCCAGATGGCAGGGCGCTACCTGCGATCCGGGCACTCTGACTGCGGGTGACAGCAGCTATATATGCAGTCTCCCCGGGGATTTCTATAGACCCATCAGCCTGCGCTGCTATGGGCTCTACCTCCCCATCCACCCCCAACACTTCAGGAGCAGTGCTACTTATGGGCCAGTGACCTTCCTCGGAGGCACTGGTCAGTGTCATGGCGTCACCTTCCTCACGGTTCCCATGCACCTCCCCATTTCCTTGAGCACTGTCGTTTGCTCCTGCTAGGGGTTCCTCAGCTGTCTCACTCCGCAGAGCGACGTGGCTGAACGCTCCTGTACCTGTGGACACATCTACCACTTTAGAGAAAGGGTTAACAGGTTCAGATGGCACAGATACATCACTATCAGCATCATTCCTAGGGAAAGAAAGGTTATCAGTTGCATCATCACTTAGCAAAGCATTGGCAGGTAACACAATCAGTTTCCCATCATCATCAACATCAACATCATGGTTAACGTTAACCTTATTATCAGATTGGGAAGGGTGTCAGGGACATAGTACGCGACCATCCTCCCCAGATCAGTCCCCAATAAAACATCAGTGGGCAGGTTTTCGGACACCCCCACTTCCTTCACCCCGCTCCCGGCACCCCAGTCAATGAAAACTCGGGCTATCGGCAAGGGGTAGTGGACGCCCCCAATCCCGGTGACAGTTAAGGTTTTCCCCGGAATCATCTCTTCAGGGGCCACCAGTTCGGGTCGGATGAGGGTTCGTTCAGCCCCGGTGTCCTTGAGGCCTGTAGCAAGACGGGCCCCCATGCGGACGGGCTGCACGTTGTCATCAACCCTCCCCACCACACCACCCACCAAAAGAACAGAGGCGTTGGGGCCCGGAGGCCTTGGCTGGGGGTTCTTCTGCCTCTCCGGACAGGTGGCGCTGATGTGTCCAGTCCTTTTACAGGAGAAACACTGGCGGGGGTCTGATGTAGGCCTGGCGCTTGCAAAGGGGATAGTGCCTCCAGAGGGACGACTGGCAGGGCACTGGGGTTGGTTGCAGGCTTACCCCCTCCCCAGCGGGCGGTGACGGGCTTCCGCACCTCGGTTTTCCGGTTGGCCTCATAGCTGTCGGCGATCCGTGCTGTTCTGACCGCGTCCTCCGGTTCTCGGTCCAGGATGAACTGTCGGACCTCAGCTGGGCACAGATGCAGGAACTGGTCTTTGATCATCAGGTCCCTCAGGTTCTCAAAGGTGTCAATTGACAATCCATGGATCCACTGGTCAAAGTGGTTCCTGAGTCCTTGCACCACATCGCTATAACTGTCGTGTGGGCCACGTTGGAGGTTCCGGAACTTCTTTCGGTATACCTCAGGGGTTAGTTGGTACTTGGCGATCAGGGCCTGCTTGATGGCCTGATAGTTGTCATCTTGATCCGGCGTGAGTGAAGCAAACGCCTCCAGAGCTTTGCCCTTTAGCCCGGGGGTCAAGTACCTGGCCCATTGGTTGTCAGGCAGCCGGTACTGTCTGCAGACTTTCTCAAAGGCCCGCAGAAAAGTGTCCAAGTCTCCATCCTCTTCCATCACGGGAAAGTGCTCCGGCCGGGGCTTGGGACTCTGAGCGCTGCTGGGCACACTGCTCTGGGCTGTGGAGGGCATTGCCCCTTGTCTGAGCAGCTCCAGTTCATGGGCTCTCTGAGCTTCCCGCTCGGCTCTCTCAGCCTCCCGCTGGGCTTGGGCCTCGGCTCTCTCAGCCTCTCGCTGGGCTTTGGCCTCCTGCTGGTATCGCTGGATCAGCTCCAGGCGCCCATCACGGTCGTCGGTTGGGAGGGCCTCCAGGGCCGCCTGCAGGTAAGGGTCCAACCCGCCCTGGGTGTAATCGTGCAGGGTTTGGGCCTCTGCTGCAGCACCACCTTGGCTGGGGTCGCTCCTGCGCCCGCCTCGCTCTCAGCGTGGTCCCGTGCCATCAGGGCCTGGATCACTTCGGCCTTGGTTTGGGCCATGGGGACAATCTCCCTCCACTCGCACATGGCAAGAAGAGCTTCCTTGCTATTCCGATTATACCAGTCGTATCCCCTCGTAGCCATGGTTGCCAAATAAAAGATAGGATAGAAAAACCAAAGAGAAGGGAGGGGTAACCGCAAGTACACACAATTGTCTCAGGACTAATAAACACTGAGCTTGTTCTCCAAAACTTTAGATGCAGGGTCCCTGAAGAACCGTGCAAGTTTTTTAGTGAGAGGAATGATTGCTCAGACCAGATCACTAATGCTCTATAATCCCACCGCTCTGCCACCACATGTGATGAAACAGGCACATGGTCCGCCACACGGTAGCCCGGGGTATCACGGCTTGTGATCCCTCCGTGCCGCAAATGTGACGAAAACGCGCACAACACACGACAGCTGCTGCCGTCCGACCCAGTAAACTGCAGGGATTTATAATTATCCCACTTCCACTTAGGAACTTGCAGCTCTCTGGCGCCCCCCTTACCCTCAGGTCAGTCAGGGAACTGCACCTAGGATAATTAGTCACCAGACGGGTCACTTGGATGTGTGCTAGCTATTGGGCACGCTGCAGTGAGGGAATTATAATTACTCCGGGCCGCAGCCGGGCAATACACTTATAAAACCCGCTCCGTCACTGCCAACGCCACCCCATAGGTCAACACTTTACACCCCTTCTTTTAAGCTGCCACCAGCTAACGGTTTACTTGGAACAATTTATCAAGAGGGTCCGTAGCAACTCCAAAACAGTAGCGTAGTACTTCAGGCACGTGTAAATTCATTTATAGAGCAGGAGAAACAAACTAATAATTTTATAGGTTTATTCCTTAAAAATGCAGGCAGTGCTTATAGTTTAAAAAAACGGTAACAAGCTGAGACAATATCGTTATGTACAATATGGTTACAGAAAATAAAAGGGGTTAACATAAGGAAGATCAACTTACAGTTCTTAGATCATAGTAGGCAAGCCATGCGGTCGGGGAGGGAGACACATCACAATGCATCACAGAGCTGCTATAAGTCTGGTGTCCAGGGCAGATCTGAGGCTGAATACCTGGCCCCTACCTTATAGACCTGTGGCCGTGACATCATAAACGGGTGGAGTTACCAGGGTCCTCCTCTTGCTCTAAGTGGTGATCTTAGTTCAGAAACTAATAACTATCATAACTTAGAGATGGAGTCTCTTACAGCGATGCACAGCATACCATTGTACTCCGCAAGATGTTGGCGTGCATTTAAGTCTAAACGCAGAGTGCCTGGGTGGATCGCTAAGCAGAAATCTGTTTCTTGGGTTCTGTTGGAGTTACGGGTTCACCAGTACCACGGGAACGATGCCTGTCGGCGCATGTTCAAAACAGGGACTTTTTTGTTTCTGACGCAACCTCCCACCGTGTTATAAGCAAAAAGGATGAATCCTCATAATGGCTGCTAGGGGAGCAAAAGCACATGTGCAGACAATGGGGACCCCTGCGGTGAGGCGGGAAACTCCAGCACTGGTAGCTCAGGTTACACTGAGCCTTACTTATGCTGGGAGGGGGAAGGGAAGCTCAGCTATACACAAGCTCCTAAATGTAGTAGATGTCATCACAAGGTGTATGTACAAGTGAGTGACAGGAGGATGGGGGATACACAGGGGTCTCTACATGATGTCAGGTATGTGTACAAGTGAGTGACAGGAGGACGGGGATACACAGGGTCTCTACATGATGTCAGGTGTATGTACAGGTGCGTGACAGGAGGACGGGGTACACAGGGGACTGTACATGATGTCAGGTGTGTGTACAGGTGAGTGACAGGAGGATGGGGATACACAGGGGTCTATATGATGTCAGGTGTATGTACAGGTGAGTGACAGGAGGGGGGGTACACAGGGGTCTCTATATGATGTCAGGTGTATGTACAGGTGAGTGACAGGAGGACGGGGATACACAGGGGTCTCTATATGATGTCAGGTGTATGTACAGGTGAGTGACAGGAGGATGGGGATACACAGGGTCTCTAATGATGTCAGGTGTATGTACAGGTGAGTGACATGGAGGATGGGGGTACACAGGGGTCTCTACATGTCAGGTTGTACGCAAGGTGACAGGGACGGGTGTACACAGGGTCTCTACATGATGTCAGGTGTTAAGTACAGGTGAGTGACAGGAGGACGGGGGATACACAGGGGTCTCTACATGATGTCAGGTGTAAGTACAGGTGAGTGACAGGAGGAGGGGATACACAGGGGTCTCTACATGATGTCAGGTGTAGTACAGGTGAGTGACAGGAGGACGGGGGTACACGGGTCTCTACATGATGTCAGGTGTAGTACAGGTGAGTGACAGGGGACGGGGTGTACACAGGGGTCTCTACATGATGTCAGGGTAAGTACAGGTGAGTGACAGGAGACGGGTGTACACAGGGGTCTCTACATGATGTCAGGTGTAGTACAGGTGAGTGACAGGAGGACGGGGTACACAGGGACTTACATGATGTCAGGTGTATGTACAGTGATGACAGGAGGACGGGGTACACAGGGGACTGTACATGATGTCAGGTGTTGTACAGTGAGTGACAGGAGGACGGGGTACACAGGGGACTGTACATGATGTCAGGTGTATGTACAGGTGAGTGACAGGAGGACGTGGGTACACAGGGGTCTCTACATGATGTCAGGTGTATGTACAGGTGAGTGACAGGAGGACGGGGTACACAGGGGTCTCTACATGATGTCAGGTGTATGTACAGGTGAGTGACAGGAGGACGGGGTGCACAGGGGTCTCTACATGATGTCAGGTGTATGTACAGGTGAGTGACAGGAGGATGGGGATACACAGGGGTCTCTACATGATGTCAGGTGTGTATACAGGTGAGTGACAGGAGGACGGGAGTACACAGGGGTCTCTACATGATGTCAGGTGTATGTACAGGTGAGTGACAGGAGGACGGGAGTACACAGGGGTCTCTACATGATGTCAGGTGTATGTACAGGTGAGTGACAGGAGGACAGGGGAGTACACAGGGGTACCTACATGATGTCAGGTGTTTGTACAGGTGAGTGACAGGAGGACGGGGGATACACAGGGGTCTCCACATGATGTCAGGTGTATGTACAGGTGAGTGACAGGAGGACGGGGGTACACAGGGGTCCCTACATGAAGTCAGGTGTATGTACAGGTGACAGGATGGGGGGATACACAGGGGTCTCTACATCATGTCAGGTGTATGTACAGGTGAGTGACAGGAGGACGGGGGGTACACAGGGGTCCCTACATGATGTCAGGTGTATGTACAGGTGAGTGACAGGAGGACGGGGTACACAGGGGACTGTACATGATGTCAGGTGTATGTATAGGTGAGTGACAGGAGGACGGGGATACACAGGGGACTGTACATGATGTCAGGTGTATGTACAGGTGAGTGACAGGAGGACGTGGGTACACGGGTCTCTACATGATGTCAGGTGTATGTACAGGTGAGTGACAGGAGGACGGGGTACACAGGGGTCTCTACATGATGTCAGGTGTATGTACAGGTGAGTGACAGGAGGACGGGGGTGCACAGGGGTCTCTACATGATGTCAGGTGTATGTACAGGTGAGTGACAGGAGGATGGGGATACACAGGGGTCTCTACATGATGTCAGGTGTGTATACAGGTGAGTGACAGGAGGACGGGAGTACACAGGGGTCTCTACATGATGTCAGGTGTATGTACAGGTGAGTGACAGGAGGACGGGAGTACACAGGGGTCTCCACATGATGTCAGGTGTATGTACAGGTGAGTGACAGGAGGACGGGGGTACACAGGGGTCCCTACATGAAGTCAGGTGTATGTACAGGTGACAGGATGGGGGGATACACAGGGGTCTCTACATCATGTCAGGTGTATGTACAGGTGAGTGACAGGAGGACGGGGGGTACACAGGGGTCCCTACATGATGTCAGGTGTATGTACAGGTGAGTGACAGGAGGACGGGGGTACACAGGGGTCTCTACATGATGTCAGGTGTATGTACAGGTGAGTGACAGGAGGATGGGGGGTACACAGGGGACTCTACATGATGTCAGGTGTATGTACAGGTGACAGGATGGGGGGATACACAGGGGTCTCTACATGATGTCAGGTGTATGTACAGGTGACAGGATGGGGGGATACACAGGGGTCTCTACATGATGTCAGGTGTATGTACAGGTATGTAATCTGCCTAAATTTGTTTACATTAAAGTGTTCGACTCTTGAATGATTCCAGCCAGTGTCACATCCCCGGCTGACACCACAAGCGCGGCGAAACATGTTGGGGAGACTAGTGTGATAAATGTATATGTCCTCTTCTGCTGACAGGTGTTAGCACCCTGGGGTGTCACCCATTATGTATAAGAAATAGAGCATCAAGCACTTTCATGTAAACAAATTTAGTGAGATTAAAGACTTTATTTTTACACCCTCAAATCATTTTTAATATAATATTAAATAAAATTTAAATTTTAAGGCTTTCTAGTGAGGATTTATTTGGGGTTCTCCCCAATTTGTTAATAATGAATCCATCCCTCCAAAGCCTCTTTTCATCATCAAATTTGGAGTTTGTTGTGTAGGTGTATGTTACCCACTCCTACAGGAGCTAGCGAGCTTGCGGGTCTCACAGTCTTACATGAGGCAGCGGGCTTTCCGGTTACGCAGTGTTACATGAAGCAGCGAGCTTGCCGGTTACGCAGTATTACATGAGGCAGCGAGCTTGCTGGTTATACAGCCCTACATGAAGCAGCGAGCTTGCCGGTTACGCAGTATTACATGAGGCAGCGAGCTCATGAGGTAGCAAACTTGCCGGTTACGCAGTGTTACATGAGGCAGCGAGCTCATGAGGTAGCAAACTTGCCGGTTACGCAGTGTTACATGAGGCAGCGAGCTTGCTGGTTATACAGCCCTACATGAAGCAGCGAGCTTGCCGGTTACGCAGTATTACATGAGGCAGCGAGCTCATGAGGTAGCAAACTTGCCGGTTACGCAGTGTTACATGAGGCAGCGAGCTCATGAGGTAGCAAACTTGCCGGTTACGCAGTGTTACATGAGGCAGCGAGCTTGCTGGTTATACAGCCCTACATGAAGCAGCGAGCTTGCCGGTTACGCAGTGTTACATGAGGCAGCGAGCTTGCTGGTTATACAGCCCTACATGAAGCAGCGAGCTTGCCGGTTACGCAGTATTACATGAGGCAGCGAGCTTGCTGGTTATACAGCCCTACATGAAGCAGCGAGCTTGCCGGTTACGCAGTGTTACATGAAGCAGCGAGCTTGCCGGTTACGCAGTGTTACATGAAGCAGCGAGCTTGCCGGTTACGCAGTATTACATGAGGTAGCGAGCTTGCAGGTTACGCAGTATTACATGAGGCAGCGAGCTCATGAGGCAGCGAGCTTACTGGTTACGCAGTGTTACATGAGGCAGCGAGCTTACTGGTTATGCAGTGTTACATGAGGTAGCGAGCTTGCTGGTTACGCAGTGTTACATGAAGCAGCGAGCTTGCCGGTTACGCAGTATTACATGAGGTAGCGAGCTTGCCGGTTACGCAGTATTACATGAGGCAGCGAGCTCATGAGGCAGCGAGCTTACTGGTTATGCAGTGTTACATGAGGTAGCGAGCTTGCCAGTTACGCAGTATTACATGAGGTAGCGAGCTTGCCGGTTACGCAGTATTACATGAGGCAGCGAGCTTACTGGTTATGCAGTGTTACATGAGGTAGTGAGCTTGCCGTTTATGCAGTATTACATGAATAAGTGAGCTTGCCGGTTACGCAGTGTTACATGATGTAGCGAGCTTGCTGGTTACACAGTGTTACCTGAATAAGTGAGCTTGCCGGTTATGCAGTATTACATGAAGCAGCGAACTTTCCGGTTATGCAGTGTTACATGAGGCAGCAAGCTTGCCGGTAAGCAGTGTTACATGAGGTAGTTAGCTTCCCGCTTATGCAGTGTTACATGACTAAGTGAGCTTGCCGGTTATGCAGTATTACATGAGGCAGCGAGCTAGCTGGTTATGCATGTTACATGAGGTAGCGAGCTTGCCGGTTATGCAGTGTTACATGAGGTAGCGAGCTTGCCGGTTATGCAGTGTTACATGAGGCAGCGAGCTTGCCGGTTATGCAGTGTTACATGAGGTAGCGAGCTTGCCGGTTATGCAGTGTTACATGAGGCAGCGAGCTTGCCGGTTATGCAGTGTTACATGAGGTAGCGAGCTTGCCGGTTATGCAGTGTTACATGAGGCAGCGAGCTTGCCGGTTATGCAGTGTTACATGAGGTAGCTAGCTTGCCGGTTATGCAGTATTACATGAAGCAGCGAACTTTCCGGTTATGCAGTGTTACATGAGGCAGCAAGCTTGCCGGTAAGCAGTGTTACATGAGGTAGTTAGCTTCCCGCTTATGCAGTGTTACATGACTAAGTGAGCTTGCCGGTTATGCAGTATTACATGAGGCAGCGAGCTAGCTGGTTATGCAGTGTTACATGAGGTAGCGAGCTTGCCGGTTATGCAGTGTTACATGAGGTAGCGAGCTTGCCGGTTATGCAGTGTTACATGAGGCAGCGAGCTTGCCGGTTATGCAGTGTTACATGAGGTAGCTAGCTTGCCGGTTATGCAGTATTACATGAAGCAGCGAACTTTCCGGTTATGCAGTGTTACATGAGGCAGCAAGCTTGCCGGTAAGCAGTGTTACATGAGGTAGTTAGCTTCCCGCTTATGCAGTGTTACATGACTAAGTGAGCTTGCCGGTTATGCAGTATTACATGAGGCAGCGAGCTGGCTGGTTATGCAGTGTTACATGAGGTAGCGAGCTTGCCGGTTATGCAGTGTTACACGAGGCAGTGAGCTTCCCAGTTACAGTGTTACACGAGGCAGTGAGCTTGCTGGTTATAGAGCCCTGAATGCATAGATGACCCACACTCACCCATGTCCTACCTACTCAGTGCACGTTATCTTCATGGACACACTACAGAATCTTAGTTCGCTTAGTGGACCATAGATTTCCTATCCACTACTCAGCAGCCATGATTCTTTTTCTTGGATGAAATGTAAACACTAAAGTCGATCAGTGAACTCCGACGCCCCCGTTTAATGTTGAAGCTAATGGATCATCCGGTGATACAGCACCGAGCATGGAGGAGCGGCACCAGTCCATAGGACAATTAATAAAGGGTTGTTCATTAGTGGACTACCCCTTTAATAACACAATACTCTGCATCACAATTACATACCTGACTATATTGGCATAATACTACTGAGCGGGGTTTTGCTGGGGGTGCACAACACTTAGAGAATGAAGCACAAAGTGTGGGCATCGGAGATATTCCACCATAAGAGGGTAGGTGACAGCAATCAGCAGATATGACCGTCCAGGACCCTCAGTGGACTCCATATAAATGGTTACGCCTTTCTTGTAGGAGGACATCAGAGTCATATTTAATACTCTTACACTTTTCTGTAAGGTAGATAATGTGGCCATAATGATGTCACATGATGGTTGGTGAGGATCTGGTTTCTCCAATCTCTGGTAATCAAATGGTTGGTGAGGATCAGGTTTCTCGCTTCCCTGGTGATCAGATGATTGGTGAGAATCTGGTTTATCCTACCCCCTGTGATCAGATGGTTGGTAAAGATCTAGTTTCTCCCACCCCTCATGATCTAACGATTGGTGAGGATCCGGCTTATTTCTCCACTGATGGTCAGATGATTGGTGAAGATCTGGCTTCTCGCAACCCAAGTGATCATATGATTATTGACGATCTAGTTTCTCCCTCCCCTGGTAATCAGATGACTGATGAGGATCTGGCTTCTTCATCCACTGGTCATCAGATGACTGATGAGGATCTGGCTTCTTCCTCCACTGGTCATCAGATGATTGTTGAGGATCTGGCTTCTTCCTCTATTGGTCATCAGATGACTGGTGACGATCTGGCTTCTTCCTCCACTGGTCATCAGATGATTGGTAATGATCTGGCTTCTTCCTCCATTGTTCATCAAATGATTAGTGAGGAACTGGCTACCTCCTCCACTAGTCAGCAGATGATTGGTGAGGATCTGGCTTCTTCCTCCATTGGTCATCAGATGATTGTTGACGATCTGGCTACTGTCAACCCTGATGATTAGTGAGGATTTGGCTACTCCCAACTCCAGTGATCATCATCTGATTGGTGAGGATCCAGCTTCTCACAACCCTGGTAATCAGTGATCAGGGGTCTGATGTTAGGGTCCCACCACATCTTGCCATCTGTTCCAATTATTTCTACCCTACCAGAGGATCTTGAGTCTTTTGTGTCTTCGTCTCCTATGTCTCTGATCCTCATCCTGTTCTCATGTATAATCTATGACGTTTCTGATATCTTTTTACACCGAGGCTGTGCTGCATCTGGACGCTGCTGATACTTAAATGTCCAATGACTGTAAACTGAAGCCCAGAGCTCGCACGCCAGGTAATACAGTGCACACCACTTGTGACTGCAGCATTGAGTTCTGTAGAAGATCCAGCATTCCCATCATTCAATTCTACAGGGGGTGATCTACATAAGTAGAAGTTCCTCAGCTGCAATCACACATTAGTTGCATCTTGCTGTTTAGCGTGATCGAGTCCATGCCCATTTCTAGATCTACACGGTTATACTCATCTCCTGCAGCGTCATCAATGGTGTCATCTTAGTGGCAGATCCCCTCCATAGCATTTGGCATCATGAGCTGTAATTCGGTACATTGGGCAATTAGGAACTTGTGCCAATTTGTCCACAGAGTGGAGTGAAAATTAACAAGACGCACCATAATGTCCAGATATTTCCTTGCAAGCTAAAGTGCAGAGGATTTCAAACTCATGGGGAAGCCCAATCAAACACCATCCAACACGTTCATACAAGATAATCTAGACATTTGCCTATGCTTTCTTTTGGACACATAACACATGTTGATGAAACTGCTTTGGATGTGATGTCCTCCATGTTTTGGCCTCTAGGTCATTAGTGGAGGAAGCTTGTAGTTTTAGGTGGTTATTATTCACAGAGACTTGATAAAACTTTCTGGTTGATCAGAGGTTGATTCTCACTGGAGTTTCTTTCTTTCTGCAGGCTGTTTTCCAGTTACTTGAGCTAGTGAACGCTGAGTAGACATGGGCGACTTCACCATTTTACTGGACAACCTTGCTCAAACTTGCCAAGAACTGGAACAGATCAAAGCACAACAAGCAAAAGACCATGAGAGGGTGTCCAAGTCATTTGAAAAGACACTGCTTTCTATCCTTAAACAAGAGCAGTCCATCCTGAATCAGGTGGAGGAAGACCACCAGCGGCTGAAGGATGAGCTTTCCTCAATCCAGAGGGACAATGAGCTCGCCCTACATAACGGAGCCTGTGAGATTAATAGCATGGTCCACACAATCTGCAATGTGTCGTCCCAGCTGAAGCAAGCTCTGGTCACCTCCAGAAACAATGAGCTGGTAATGAGGCAAATTCAAGGAACAGTCTCCAACATCTTCTCCAAGAAGAACCACATCAACATCAGACTAAAGAAAGTGCACTTTTCCCCTCGGCCTCTGCAGACAACACCTTTAGGGGAGATTGGATGTGAAGAGCAAACTCTCGGCTTATCCATCCCTTGTCTGAACATGAGTGCGAAATCCAACTGGAACAATACAACAAACAAACCAGTCCTATTAAGTGATGAAACTCCACCGTGGGAGGACAAGTCGGCCAATCCTGAGAGATATGCGGGAGGAAAGATGGAGTATGACAGCGACCATGAGTCCATGTCCACCACCACATACCAATCATCTGTGGATCTGAGGAAACAGCATGAAGATCAAAGGCTGAACTTTTCTCTGAGAGATCTGGCCGTCATGGAAGCAGACAATGCAGCTCTGTGTCCTCAGGTGGCCACCAAAATCTGGATCACAGGCAACAAAAAATACAGCACAGAAGCTTAACAACAAGCTGCATGGATCAAAAGCCATGGTAGCAAATGGAGACCTGTGTAAAAACCCCTCCACCCAGCACCTAACCAGGAAAGGAACTAGGGAAACCCTAGGAAAGAAGCATTTCAGCAGCTCAAATCGTCCTCCAAACGTAATCAAGCATCAGGACTAAAAAAAGAGACCATGACGAGGCTGGAGTCAGAAATCCTGGGCAACCTCCAAGAAACCAATGATCAAAGCGAGACCAAGACAATGTGTGAGGAGGAAGAACAAGATGGAGTCACCAACCAAGAGCAAAATACTTTATTTAGAGCAACTGCGGCCTATGTGTTTGAAGACGAGTTTGAGAGCTCAGAAGACATCGTGGAGGATATGGAGACAGATGGTGTGAGGGATACCAAAGCTTGTAGACAACTGGCCATCAGAGACAGCCGGGTCCCATCGGCCAAGAAGCAAAACGATGGAGAACAGGTAACCAGATTGAATTCAATGGACTACAGTAGTCAAGACACAGAATCCAGGGAAACCTCACTGGAGAGCAATGCAATTCAAGTGACATATCACAGACCGGCCTCAGGCATTGACTACATGCGGATGTCTGATGAGACGTCAGATTCCCTCACTGCAGACATTCTCAATATTCCTCAGAGGTCATGTTCTCCCAGCGATAGTGTGAAGTCTTCATATACCTTCATCATTGAGTCTCCCAAGAAAAAGAATCCAGATGTCAAGTTTGGTACATATTCTCATTCATCGAATCCCAATATCCGAGAGTCTAGAAAAAGACCACCAGTGATCGCACTGGAAAAATCTAAAATAAAGTCAAAACAGCAAACTCCGGCTGTCTCAGATGGGAAGCAGAGACCAGGGACTAAAATCAGAAATCAAAGGCTGCAAGGCAACTGGAGACCTGTACCGCGCTCATCATCCTTGCCGTACATTGAGAGGCTATCTCGGCCACATACCGCTCCTTCGAGATCCACCAGACCAATGTCTGCCAAGGGAAGACGAGATTCTGTGTCTAGTTCATCAAGCACTTGGTCGAATCCCAGGAGTGTGGCCACCTCCACACCGTCAGGTGCTCTCCGTGAGATACGGGTCCGCGTCAAGTCTGCTCAGTATTCTAGAAAGCCTCCAAAGACATCTCCCCAGCATCCCAGAAGCCTGAACAGGAGTGAGCCGAGCCTAGTTGACAACGCTTTGGCCGCTCGTGGAGATGACATTACCAGGCTTGTAAGACAGTTTGGTAAGTTTGGATCTGGACGGGCAGAGTTAAACCTGCCCCATGGTATTTCTGCCAGCAGCTCTGGCTCCATCTATATAGTGGATTATGGAAACAGACGGCTTCAGGTGATGGACACCAGGGGGAAACTTATCCAACAATTTGCTTTGGAAGCAAAGAATTACTTTGATGTTGCCGTGAGTAATCGGGGCCTGGTGGCTGTGACCAACTCCAGCGACCGCTCTGTGGATGTATATAGTAAACACGGGCGCCTCCTCCAAGTCATATCCAGAAACTGGGGAGCCCCAAGGGGCATCACTGCCAACTATAGAGACGAGTTCATAGTGGCGGACATGAAACTGGGAACCATCTGTGCCCTGAGCCTGGACCCCATCTCCGGACGTCAGAAGGAAATCACGGTGGTACCAGGATTTAACAAGCCTTACCTCCTGGCCTCCAATAGTCAGGGGCTCGTGGCTGTGTCTGAGAGGGGCTTAGATGGCGGCTGCTGTGTGAAGGTCTTAGGGGAGGACTGGCAACTCCTCAAGGTTCTAGGCCTCAAATCCAGCCCGGGCCCCGCTCTGTGCAATCCCTGGGGGGTCTGCCTGGACAGTCAGGGAGGAGTGCTGGTGTCAGACTGGGCACAGACACATCGTCTTATCTACTACCCCGGCAGGAAGCCGGCCTGTGTCCTGGTGTCGCACGGCCTCAGCAGCCCCCGTGGACTGGCCGTGTGGCAGGACGGTCTGGTGCTGGTGGCTGACAGCATGCACAACTGTATGAAGTTATTCCAGTATCAGGACCTGGAGGACTGAGCTCACATGCTGGGGTTCATCTCATCCCTGGTGGGGCCCCTGGGAGCAGATAAGCGGGGACCCCGCAGTATCTGGAGAATATTCCTAATAAAACAAGGCGATCATTGGTGGAAGGTGACGCACTGTCCAGAGGTTATTTACTGAACACAGGGAGCAGAAGCCGCAGGTTTAAATTACTCTGTTGCTCTCTGTTATCAGCCATTTCTATCTGCAACAGATAAATGACAGGAAGTTCAAAGCCTCCCGACCCAACAGTCCTTGTCCCTCTTCATATAACGCTCCAGCGATGTTCTCAGCTGAGCTCTCTGCGTGTAGTAACCGGATCCTGAGGTTCGGGGCGAGGTCCGAGATCACATTACAGGACGGGCGAGAATAACCCGCACAGTATAAAGACCGCCCGGCAGTGTGCAGCCTGACCACAAGGAGGAGCCGAGGAGTCCAGCCCCGATGTACGAATGCAAAGGCAGCCCCCATAATAGTGCGTCATCCACAAATCCCCCATAACAGAGCGTCATCCACAGATCTCCCATAACAGTGCGTCATCCACAGATCCCCATAACAGTGCATCATCCACAGATCCCCCATAACAGTGCATCATCCACAGATCCCGCATAACAGTGCATCATCCACAGATCCCCATAACTGCATCATCTACAGATCCCCATAACAGTGCGTCATCCACAGATCCCCCATAACAGTGCGTCATCCACAGATCCCCATAACAGTGCATCATCCACAGATCCCCCATAACAGTGCATCATCCACAGATCCCGCATAACAGTGCATCATCCACAGATCCCCATAACAGTGCGTCATCCACAGATCCCCCATAACAGTGCATCATCCACAGATCCCCCATAACAGTGCATCATCCACAGATCCCGCATAACAGTGCATCATCCACAGATCTCCCATAACAGTGCGTCATCCACAGATCCCCCATAACAGTGCATCATCCACAGATCCCCATAACAGTGCATCATCCACAGATCCCCATAACAGTGCATCATCCACAGATCCCCCATAACAGTGCGTCATCCACAGATCCCCATAACAGTGCATCATCCACAGATCCCCATAACAGTGCATCATCCACAGATCCCCATAACAGTGCATCATCCACAGATCCCCATAACAGTGCATCATCCACAGATCCCCATAACAGTGCATCCTCCACAGATCTCCCATAACAGTGCATCATCCACAGATCCCCCATAACAGTGCATCATCCACAGATCTCCCATAACAGTGCGTCATCCACAGATCCCCATAACAGTGCATCATCCACAGATCCCCATAACAGTGCATCATCCACAGATCCCCATAACAGTGCGTCATCCACAGATCCCCATAACAGTGCATCATCCACAGATCCCCATAACTGTGCGTCATCCACAGATCCCCATAACAATGCGTCATCCACAGATCCCCCATAACAGTGCATCATCCACAGATCCCCATAACAGTGCGTCATCCACAGATCCCCCATAACAATGCGTCATCCACAGATCCCCATAACTGTGCGTCATCCACAGATCCCCATAACAATGCGTCATCCACAGATCCCCCATAACAGTGCATCATCCACAGATCCCCATAACAGAGCGTCATCCACAGATCCCCATAACAGTGCGTCATCCACAGATCCCCATAACAGTGCATCATCCACAGATCCCCCATAACAGTGCGTCATCCACAGATCCCCCATAACAGTGCATCATCCACAGATCCCCATAACAGTGCGTCATCCACAGATCCCCCATAACAGTGCATCATCCACAGATCCCCATAACAGAGCGTCATCCACAGATCCCCATAACAGTGCGTCATCCACAGATCCCCATAACAGTGCATCATCCACAGATCCCCATAACAGAGCGTCATCCACAGATCCCCATAACAGTGCATCATCCACAGATCCCCATAACAGTGCATCATCCACAGATCCCCATAACAGTGCGTCATCCACAGATCCCCCATAACAGTGCATCATCCACAGATCCCCATAACAGAGCGTCATCCACAGATCCCCATAACAGTGCGTCATCCACAGATCCCCATAACAGTGCGTCATCCACAGATCCCCATAACTGTGCGTCATCCACAGATCCCCATAACAATGCGTCATCCACAGATCCCCCATAACAGTGCGTCATCCACAGATCCCCCATAACAGCGCATCATCCACAGATCCCCATAACAGCGCGTCATCCACAGATCCCCCATAACAGTGCATCATCCACAGATCCCCCATAACAGCGCATCATCCACAGATCCCCATAACAGCGCGTCATCCACAGATCCCCCATAACAGCGCATCATCCACAGATCCCCCATAACAGCGCGTCATCCACAGATCCCCCATAACAGCGCGTCATCCACAGATCCCCCATAACAGCGCGTCATCCACAGATCCCCCATAACAGCGCATCATCCACAGATCCCCATAACAGCGCGTCATCCACAGATCCCCCATAACAGCGCATCATCCACAGATCCCCCATAACAGCGCATCATCCACAGATCCCCCATAACAGTGCGTCATCCACAGATCCTCATAACAGTGCATCATCCACAGATCCCCCATAACAGTGCATCATCCACAGATCCCCCATAACAGTGCATCATCCACAGATCCCCCATAACAGAGCGTCATCCACAGATCCCCCATAACAGTGCATCATCCACAGATCCCCCATAACAGTGCATCATCCACAGATCCTCATAACAGTGCATCATCCACAGATCCCCATAACAGTGCATCATCCACAGATCCCCCATAACAGAGCGTCATCCACAGATCCCCCATAACAGTGCATCATCCACATTTCCCCATAACAGTGCATCATCCACAGATCCCCATAACAGTGCGTCATCCACAGATCCCCCATAACAGAGCATCATCCACAGATCCCCCATAACAGTGCATCATCCACAGATCCCCATAACAGTGCGTCATCCACAGATCCCCATAACAGCGCGTCATCCACAGATCCCCATAACAGTGCGTCATCCACAGATCCCCATAACAGTGCATCATCCACAGATCCCCATAACAGTGCGTCATCCACAGATCCCCCATAACAGAGCGTCATCCACAAATCCCCATAACAGTGCGTCATCCACAGATCCCCCATAACAGTGCGTCATCCACAGATCCCCCATAACAGTGCATCATCCACAGATCCCCATAACAGTGCGTCATCCACAAATCCCCCATAACAGTGCGTCATCCACAAATCCCCCATAACAGTGCATCATCCACAGATCCCCCATAACAGAGCGTCATCCACAAATCCCCCATAACAGTGCGTCATCCACAGATCCCCATAACAGTGCGTCATCCACAGATCCCCCATAACAGTGCATCATCCACAGATCCCCCATAACAGTGCATCATCCACAGATCCCCCATAACAGAGCGTCATCCACAAATCCCCCATAACAGTGCGTCATCCACAGATCCCCATAACAGTGCGTCATCCACAAATCCCCCATAACAGTGCGTCATCCACAGATCCCCCATAACAGTGCGTCATCCACAGATCCCCCATAACAGTGCGTCATCCACAGATCCCCCATAACAGTGCGTCATCCACAGATCCCCCATAACAGAGCGTCATCCACAGATCCCCCATAACAGAGCGTCAATCTACCGTTTTCACGCTGCAGTTTCCTGTTGTCAGAACAAACATTTTAATTTCTTAAATTGGTTAAAAAAAATGTGAAAGAAAAAAGACGATCAGTTCTGAGGGGGCGTGACAGATAGATATGAGGTGACGAATCATGGAGGCAGAGCAGCTGCTGGTCCCGCCCCTGAGGAGTACAAGCATTCTTGCTTATGAACTTTCTTCTCTGTACAAAAAACAAAGAAAGCAGAAAACATTTTTATTATATAAAGATGAATGTAAACAATGACAGCGTCTCCCTCCCTCCAGGGGGCCACAGCCGACGTGCACACACTGCAGCCAACAACAGAAAAGACTTCAACATATAAAACATAAAAAAGTCTCCGCCACTCTTGAGTTGACGTCGGCAACATTCAGGACTGAAATTAAAAACATACGAAGTCTATTGTGTCGGTGGTCCGTCATATCTGCAGAAAAAGACAGGGAAAGAAATAATAAAATGATAGATAATCCCTGCTTCAAGCCGAGTCAGGGGCTGAAATACTCTGTGCTGCTGAGAAACCTCACTAGCTCCCCCTAGTGGTGGCTGCAGACAGGATCTTATCATGTATCTCTGTATACAGGGAGCTCCCCCTAGTGGTGGCTGCAGACAGGATCTTATCATGTATCTCTGTATACAGGGAGCTCCCCCTAGTGGTGGCTGCAGACAGGATCTTATCATGTATCTCTGTATACAGGGAGCTCCCCCTAGTGGTGGCTGCAGACAGGATCTTATCATGTATCTCTGTATACAGGGAGCTCCCCCTAGTGGTGACTGCAGACAGAATCTTATCATGTATATCTGTATACAGGGAGCTCCCCCTAGTGGTGGATGCAGACAGGATCTTATCATGTATCTCTGTATACAGGGAGCTCCCCCTAGTGGTGACTGCAGACAGGATCTTATCATGTATCTCTATATACAGGGAGCTCCCCCTAGTGGTGACTGCAGACAGAATCTTATCATGTACCTCTGTATACAGGGAGCTCCCCCTAGTGGTGGCTGCAGACAGAATCTAGCGCATATAATGAACTGCGGCTCATACCTCACAGTGGTGTCTCCTTCCTGTAGTTGAAACCACATGTGCGACCCTCGAACTGCAGCTTGATGGCCTGCTTGAGGTGAAGTTGTGGGTCCATAGTGGTGATGGAGATAAGTGAGGAGTCTTGTCTCCTCGGGGAGTGGTTCTGGTCCTCCTTCATTGGTGATCTCAGAGGGTCTCTTTTAGTATAGGACAGCACAATGTCCACAGGGTTCCCGGCAGTCGTCACTGGATCGTCCTTGTGTGTAGGTGAGGTCAGTAGGTTTGATGCTTTGCTCTTGGGACCCACTGGATCTACAGTTGTTCTGGAGATGGGCGCCAGGGGATTCCTGTTTTGTGGGAGTAGACGGAGCCTGCGTTCACACGAGGTTGCCAGGGCTCATCTGTGATGCTGTTTTCTTTCTTTGGCGAGCTGATGAGTTTTTTGCCGTGGATCTCGCCCGCGGCGTGGCTGGAGGAATACCCCGAGCTGCTGCTCTTACTTTTGGCATAGTCTGGCGCCGTGCTGTCGGGAGCGGGTCTTGTGTTATCGATAGGGGGCACGCTGTCCCCGGCCTTGAAGTGGGCATACGTCAGGCTCCCGTATTTGGGGTTGGTGAGTATCCCATTCCTCCTTAGCTCACCATCTGGAGAAGTCGGACTTTGGTTACAGATGGTAATCTTCTCCTCCTGACCAGGTATTAGTCCAGGACTGATTGAGGCAGGAAAACCGACCATGACAGACAGGGCACCCGCTTGTCGAGAGCGGCTGCGTGGCAGCGAGTGTTGCTGAATCTGCTGGGTAAAGGTGAGGCTGTCCATGGGCACGGTGGCCTGGGAATGGTACGTGGAGGATGTCAGCACAGACCCCACAGAGCTCTTCAGAGAGTTGTCGAGTGAAAGGCTTCCTGTCGACACAGGTGAAAGTGTGGACCAGCTGTCACCTCCACCATCCGCTCGCTGACTACAAGGGGCATCCTTTACTGGAGCCCTCACCACTGGTCCTTGGTAGGATGGCACACCATGAGCTTCCAGGAGATGAACTATGGCTGTGTGCCCTCCTTTGGCTGCTACTTTTATAGGGGTGCGTCCACAGTAGTCAGCATGGAAGGGGCTGGCATGTCCTTCCTCCAGGAGGACTTTGGCCAGGGCATGGTGGCCCTCCTGAGCCGCTATACAGAGAGGGGTGGCTCCTTGGGAACACTGGGCGTCAGTAAACACCCCATGCTCGATCAGCAGTTGGGCGATATTGGCATGGTCTCGCCACGCAGCGCAGTGAAGCGGAGTTCTCTTTTCTTTGTCGAAGGCATTGCAATTTGCCTTACCGACCTCCAGAAGAAGATGAGCCATGTCAGAGTCCCCTTGCCAGCAGGAGGCATGCAAAGCCGTGCGTTCATCTGGGTCTCGCCCTTCGGTGTCAGCACCGTACTCCAACAGAACTTTTGCTATACCTGTAAGTCCATGCAGGGCCAAGAGGTGCAGCAGAGGCTTCCCTTGGGAGGTCTTCATGTCGGGGTCTGCTCCTTTCCTAAGTAGTAACTCCACCGTGGTTTTGTGGCCTGCGAGAGCAGCAAAGCATAAAGCTGTCATGCCATCACTGCCTCGCTGGTTGACGGAGGACCCTCGGTTTATCAGCAGTTCTACACAGCCTGTGTGCCCTTCATCAGCTGCCAGGAGGAGAGGTGTGTACCCTTCTCTGTCCCTTAGTCCCACCTTGGCTCCTCCATCTACCAAGGCACGGCAAACAGTTCTCCGACCTTCACAGGCCGCCCAGTGTAAAGCTGTCCAACCCAGGTGGTCCTGATGATTCTCATTCAGGCCCCTATGTAGTAAGGCCCTCACTGCCTCCTCTCCTCGAGCTGCCGCTGCTGCCAGGAGGAGCGCCGACCTCCCTTCGTTGTCTGAGACATCTGCGGAGGCGCCCCATAGTAGTAACACACGCACTGTTTCAGCATGTCCTCCAGAGGCAGCTGCTAAAAGTGGTGTCATCTGGTCCTTGCCAGGACTGTCCGGGTTGGCCCCAGCTTCAAGGAGAAGTTCTGCTACCTCTTCTTGCCCCTCATAAGCAGCGACCAGAAGTGGGGTTAACCCTTCCCTGTCCGGCAGCTCTGGATCTGCCCATGTTCCAACAAAACAGATATCAATTGTGGATGCCTCTGCCCGGTAGGCGCACAGAGACATGCAACGGCCAGGGCAGAGCGTCCTTCTCTATCACATATATTCACATTAGCCCCAGATTCCAGTAGTAATTCAGCCACTGAGCAATGGCCCATGTATGCCGCCGCCATGAGCGGAGTGCGGCCCTCCACATCAGCACGATCTATCTCTGCTCCAGCCTTCAGAAGAGCCTTGACGGGACCCTCATGCCCACCCCATGCTGCTGCCCTCAGTGCAGTGCGTCCATTAGAACCA
Organism: Oophaga sylvatica; assembly: GCA_033576555.1. Taxonomy (NCBI): domain Eukaryota; kingdom Metazoa; phylum Chordata; class Amphibia; order Anura; family Dendrobatidae; genus Oophaga; species Oophaga sylvatica. The sequence continues at coordinate 46,813 of JARQOD010005512.1, forward strand.
GATGTGTCTGGCTGAGCCCCAAATGCAAGTAGTGACTCCACAACCTCAGTGTGGCCCCCCCAAGCAGAAGCACGTAGAGGGCTCCAACCACGACCGTCACCATGGTCATACCGGGCGCCGTGTTCAAGAAGAAACTCCACCACCGACAAGTGCCCCTGGAGTGCAGCCAGCCCCAGAGGAGTCTGTCCATCCTCATCAGTGGCCTCCAGACTGGCTCCTCTGGAAAGCATCAGCTTCACCGCGTCCAGGTTCCCAGCATGGGCCGCAGCCGCAAGCAGAGTTCGTCCAGACCTGTCCCTCGGATTCAGTCCACCCCCGGTGTCTAAGAGGAACTCCAGAGAGATGCCTTGTTGCAGGGTTCTCTTCAGGGAACTCGATTCCGCCATCATGGAGGCTCCATCTACTTTAGGCCGGGCTAACAAAAGCAACTGCAAGACCTCCAACTCTAAAGAAACGTTAGAGGCCAAACAGTCCGACACCGGGACCTCCATCCACAGGAGCCACAGAGCCAAGTGACACGGCTCCAGCCCCCGAATGTCAGCCAGGAGGAGATGTGTGGCCAGCTGTGCGACCTCGGCCGGCAGCAGGTGTGGTGCCCGTGTAGATAAGCTCATGGCGAGCATGCAGTGACCCTCGGTGACATTACACAGGTACTTCTGGGTACAGTACTTCACATCCAGGAGCCACTCCGAGAAGCTGTGATGGAAGAGCAGCACCTGGGCGCGGTCCTGGGGGCGCAGCAGCATAGCGATGGATGCCAGGGTCTT